>SMSQ01026049.1:120371-149928 GCA_019453375.1 Ctenoplectra terminalis
AAAAAAACCCGAAATATGGATGTTTTCATTCTGCATAACATCTTTTGAAGATGGCACAACATTTTTGGGGATGTGCGAGAGCAACAAATTGGATTTTTCGTCGCACAATCGACGGCGCCAACAAAAGTCACGGGGGATGAAATCTGGTCAATTCGAGTGTTTGTTCTTTTAGCGGAATGGATCCATCGTACCATATTTTTGTCATAAACATCACAGTTTATGCTCGAACACGCGATATGCTGACGATTTTGGCTGTGGTCGTGTTACATCACCGATAGGGTCCTTTCAGAATGTAAAGATGGAACCGAGTCTCAAATAGAGTCTCCAATACGGACTCAAAATAATATTTCATAGAATCCACAGTTCTTACAAAACTTTCTCCTTTCTACAATAATCACTATCGCATCAAAAATTAGAATTCTACCATCCTTTAACCATCGGATACCTCAAGAATGACCTGGAATCTCACAAATTCCCATTCTAACTCGATCCGCCAACAAATCAAGCCGTGTCTACGACCTAGAGCAACGATGTTGGGATTGTTAAAATGCGCGAGCACACTCCGAGTTGTGTCCTAAGATCGGTGAATGGATTTTCTGTCCTGGCCAAAGGGGGATGATGAATCGCGCGTGTACCAGCCCCCTTGTCTTTTCCCCGAATACGAGAGCGTTCTCAGGACGAACAGGGGTGTACGGTGGGGGTGTAGCAGCCAGGAAAAAGAGCACAGGGAATGGTTATGCGTCGTATCCGACGACGAAAATGTAGGTGAGCCGATGTTAAGCCGTTGCAGAGTTGCAGGCTCGCGCACCCTCGAAAATGCATTGAGACGGTCACGAACGACAAGGATCGGGCGTGTTTCCTGTGCCTCCGCGTGTATACGCATCCTCTGCGCGTATATACCACCGTGAACGTTCGACGATGGTAATTCACGGTCTGACCTAGTATCGCGCCGCTGGATACGGTACGGAACGGAACGTAATCGATTCAGTGGGTCTGCCGATTCAAAGGGCGAAGGAATTCATTAATTTCGATGGCCGCTAGGTCGACGGTCGCATTGAGGTGTCACGATTCTTGGATTCCTGTTTACTCAGATCTCGGTCCGTGATAGTTCTTTGAAAATTTGACGGCGTGATTCTGGGGATGTTTCTTCGTAAAGATGTTGAGGGAAATAAGAGACGCGTCAGTGGATGAATCGAGGATTTTGGAATTGCTAAATTCGTAGGAGAAAGGAAAGAAGTGTGAAGAAGTTTGACGAGTTCTCGACAGATTCTGTTGTTTCTGATAAACGTGTCATGTTTGTAAGTAAGAAGGAAGTGTATTCGATAATTGTTGGAAATAGTATTTTGTTAATAATATATAATCGTGACATCTTTGATTCGAAGACCTGAACTATTTACATTGCCGTCGTGTTTTTGTTTGTAATCACGAGGCGAGGACGCTGTTATCCTCTTCTTGTACGAACCGGCGAGCTATTCAGACGTACGTACGTGCTGTGTAAATATTCAAGATTAAGGTATACAGATATTCTGGAACCAATGTTTCCAACAATAATTTTTAAACAAACGATTGTGGAAACTTTTGCAGTTCCGTGGAAAGTTCCATCGTTGCTTTGTTATAAAAAAAAAAGGAACGAATGTTTGAGATACGTTTGTTTAAAAACAATACGGTTTGCGAAACGCGGAAGAGAATACTGTCGTGTGTTTCCTGTTGCTTCCGTAACGATACCACTTGTACGTAAATATGTTACAAATTGTTTTGAGCATGTACGAGCGATTTCAATCACCTTATCTGTTCCTTTTCTCATTGGTGTATAACGTGCCTAACGAACGGCAGCAATTCGATCGAATTTTCCAGGCACTCCACGCGAATCGACGAGATTAGGAGGTAGATCCGTTAATTGAACACCGGATTCGAGCAGCGCTGAGCACAAATTGGATCACCTCTCCCTATTCTCGCTGATTACTTATCGTGGATATCGATTATATTCGTAATAGTATATAATAGTGTGTCCTGTACGAACGAAGTCAAGGAAAAACGTGGTTAAAAAACTGTACCAACTGCTCGATAGCTTATAACAAAGAGAAAACACGGAAAAAGATGCCTTCTCTTGCAAAATGAACGCTTTTGAAGTCGTTTTGATACCTTGAATAAAATGTCTATCATTCGACGATCCCGAACGATACGTTTTCCGTTTCTCTGGCGCTTTTTTCCAACATCTCGATAATCCTGGCCAAGTTAAGGTGCAACCACGACCGCACGTGGGCTCGCAAACAAACCACCCTCTCTGTCTTTCTCTGTTTCGGACCGTTATATCGCATCTTAGCCCCAGAAAGGTGCGAGGATGACGAGAGACGAAGGGAAGAAGAAACACATGTTTCGTATTAGATCTTTTCTACCTGTCGACCCGAGCCAGGGCGTATAGAAGGTGTTTAACGAAGAATACCACGGCGTAGAAGCGAAAGTAACGCCAGGAGACGAGAAACACGTGTTCCTGGCTAAGGTCGTGGACATTGTCCACGGGAAGACGTCGAGGCAACGGCAGGTTCCTTCTTCCTTCTGGAACATGTTGGCAACACATGTTTCCTATTTCGGGATGTACTTTGCTTCCAGCAAAAAGGTGGATAGCAAGGTGGTTATACAGCCCAGTCGTAAAAGGCAGGTTCCAACCTGTCATTCACGGGTGATCCCGAGGTTTTTGTCCTGGACAAATTCTCACACGTGCCTATGGCAGTTCGCGAGAATTTTGGACGTGACGAAGTCCTCGCGGCTCGAGCAACGTCGTCCTATGATAATCTCTTTAGAAACTGTTCCGGATAATTCGATTCTCACTGTTGTTTATTTTAACACCGACTTACCGACACAAGATTCAACGATGATTTATCTTCTGCATTTTATGCGGAAAAATTTACACGTTATTTCGGCGAGAACGATCAGTTTTTGTAAGAAAGATTAACGCGCAAATTACAAACCCTATTACGCGATCAAAATATCAACAATGGTGTTGGCAATCCTCTAGACAATTATCATCATAAAATTTCACAGGTTAGAATTGCAAGGAGTCTTGAAATTCCCAGGATTCATGACCACTGCTATCGTTTGTTCGATATTAACCTACACAGAGACACGAGCAGGCGTGCGTACGATCAAGGGAGGCTATAGGTATCCTATGGTGCCTCGTCAAGGGAACAGTACGGCCACCAGCAATCGCCTTTGCTTTCGATTTTGCCACCCGTCGTCCCACAGTATACGACCGTCCGGCCGTCATTCGAATCACTTGGGCTTTCCCCGGCAACTTTTGCGACTACGGCAAACCTCTGTTCTTCCTCTCTCGTTTGCCCTTCAACTTCTTTCTCTTTCCCTCCTAAGACCGTCTATGCTCGTCCCGTTTCATCCGACCGTGTTCCGTTTCTCTCGTCGGGAACATGGAAACCCAGACAGAGAAGTTTTCACGTGCGTGTACAGAGGGGTCTTTCGACTGACCCTGCTCCAAGGGTGGAGCTTAAAATAAGGGTGGTACCTCACGGCTTACCTACCCCATCGAGAAACAGCATTGGGGATGAGATGGAAGCGAAGGAATAGCAGTAGGAGGAGAGACACGCCGACGGAGCGAAAGAGAAAAGGACCAAACGCGACACGAGGTCTCCACGAACCGAACAACTCTGTACGCTGTCCCACTAGTAGTAATTTAAGCGCAAAGGGCATCAGTCGTGATCCGTGCTTCCTGTCAAGCTTCGACTCGGTGTTTTCAAGGTCGCTGACATATTCGGATCGGCGGATTTCTTTTCCATTTCCCGCCGCAAGTTACGAGAGGAATAAGGGTTTCTTGTTTAGTGTTGGTCCAGAAGAAGCCATGCGTGCGTCTGTGTGTACATGCGATCGAGAGAAAGTGTTAGAAAGAATTCGATGAAACAGCTAGAAGCATGGTGAAAAAGTTCTAACATTATCCGCAACACGTGGCCAACGTGACGTTGCGAGGAACACGAGGTGTCTTCGAGGTGTCCAAGTGTCACGAACGAGTTTCTATGGTAGTAATCGTACGCCAGTTTGTTCGAGTCGTGCGCGTCCAACGTGGAGAGAGAAGATGGCGCCCACCGTCGAGAGTCATGGTCGTCGTATTATTTTAGAGAGCGATCCTTATATCGGTAGTTGGAGACGGAAACAGGCTCAGAAAGGTATCGAAGTTTGTTCCAAAACATGTCAGTTTAAAAGCTGTCGTTGTGACTGCTTTCGTTTTTAATTGCATTTTAATGTCTCCGCTTGCGAGCAAGCCGGAGATTGTTGTGATCCTTCGATGACAGCTTGTGGTGCGAGAGAAATGGAATTTGTTTTATCAACTGATTCAACTCGATGGTTGAAACGTTAAATAAAATATTCGTCCTTAATAAACTGTTTCGATCGCCCTGGAACGATCAATGGTAAATTTGGTCCGTTCATAGTCCGTTGACTTGCACTTTCTTGACTCTATTCGTTTCGTAATTGGAAGAAAAAGAAAGAAAGTTTCACGATGCATTTTCTTTTGTGTACGAAGAACAAACGATTTTTCACCGCAGATTCTAAGAATATAGGAATAGGTACAACCGAGCTTTTTCAACGGTGTTATGCATGTTAACTTCTCTGTGGTATTTCTAGGTACTACTTCAATATACCACAAGTCTCGCGAAGTCTGCGCCTTCTTTATTTTCCTTTCTTCTCGCCGTTTTACGAGTGAAACTAATTAAAACCGACAATTCCAGCATCCTTTACATCTATCGCCGTGTCGTAATTTTATCGACGATATTAATCCATAAAATGTTGAAACATTTATACACCAAATCTTGAGATAAAAATTTTTTTACAGTATACAGATAAAGATAAAATAGACAAAAATATCCACGGTTAAGTTTTACAAAGTCGAGTTGCATTGTTATACGCTTTACGGAAAAGATGTTGCGACCGAGTTGTGGAATTGGTGACTGAAACGACGGTGCAGAAAAAAAAAATGCATTATTCACGCGAATTTCCATCCGTGAGAAGTCTCGGTAGATGGGTAGCTACGTCGTTAGATTGCTCTCTTGCCGGCATTTTAATGACGGTTTGCTCCCTTTGCTTTCGGTTCTCATAACGAGCAGCTTCGGCATCGTTATGGCTTTCGCGCTGTATCATCCTTCGACGGCGTCGATCGCGACATTAGCAACGTTACTTCCGTGAATTTATTCCGACACCGCCGACCCTTTTTTTTTTTTTTTATTTTAATATATTGTTTACGTACGTTTTATTTTCATCTTCTTATTTTACAAACATAAAAAAAACCGTCGCTTTAACGCATTCGTTTCGCTTCTATTTTCAGCACGACATTTTTAGATTCTTCTTCGACACTTTTCCACTCGTTGAACCGAAGCTCGAAACCTACTAATTTTTTTTTCTTTTCAAATGTTCTGTTTCAGACAACAGTTCTTCTTCCGATACTTTGGATCTAAGCTCGCACACTCACTACCCCCTTAACGGTAATTCTATCGCTAGCACGTCCGGCCCGCAGGAAGTCGTAATGAAGGAAAAAAGCAAGAAAGCTGCGCGTATCCGCCGCGATAGAGAGAATCAAGAGTTTTTGGAGCTCGCAAAGCTGTTACCTGTACCAGCCGCCCTCACGGCGCAAATGGATAAGGCTAGCGTCATTCGGTTGACGACCAGTTACTTGAAAATGCGAGCATTGTTTCCGCACGGTATTGTTATAAACAATTATCCCATAGAAAAGACCTTTGAACGATGAATCGGTTGGAACGAACAAAAATTCACGAATGCCAACGATGTTTCGATGAAAATCATTTGTAACTGATTCAACAAATACCCTTGGAGGGCGCTTAACGTAGTAACCCATGGCAACCCTTGGAATACGGTCGAAGAAACAGATCGATTAGTACTTTTTCGAACGAGTGGTTACGCGGGACGATACCACGTGCCGGGTAATAAACTTCACTTAGCGGTAAACGGATTGAAACGGTATTCTTTGTTAATTCAGCTACCGGACACTTACGCGCAAAGGGCAAATAGTATCGGATGAGATGGATGTGATTGCGCACTTAATGCATTGTTAGTCCCCGGTGCTTTGTAAGCAAAGCATGGGGGCTGTTATAGTGTTACAATGGCTTCCCCCGTCTCGCCCTCTTCTCTCGCGTTCTTACGACATCGGTGAATTGAATTTCAAGTGGCTGCATCCCTCTAGAATACGGTCGCGCCTTTATTCTTTGAAAAAAGAAGAAAAAAAAAAATGAAACGAAAGGGAGGGAAAAAAGAGACACGTTGCCCACTCCATGACACTTCAGGGGTGTTCCTTTTCGTTCGCGTGGAAAATTAGTTGGTGAACAAGTAAACGAGCGTGAAATCCTTTCGGATAAATAAACCTGCACTGTTCTCGTCACCGGTGCCAAGATGCTTAGGGATAAATTGTAGCTTGGATAATACTTGGCTCGCATTTAATGCTATCGCTAAACGATTTACTTTTGTGCCACGATTCTATTGCCTATTGCTATTTAAAAATTACTCGATCAAGTAACAGAAAGAGGAGCGCCAATAAGTGAGATATCTGATGAAATTTAGCGAAACATCGTGTCGTAGGCGGAATGACGATGATCAAGCCATTTTCCGCGAAATTCTACACAGCCGCAGAAAACGCCCCTGCAGCTGCAACCGTGGCAGCGTGCGCGTGAATGTATTGTAATTAATGCGCAGACACGAAATACTTGGCTATAGGCTTACTTACACATCGAGTACGAAACGTTGCTAGAGATACGTATATCGGATCATCGGGATAAGAAGAGCAACGCGTTTTTAAAAAGGAGACGTCTTTCTTCAGATTCCTGATTTAAGATTAATTGTAACCAAGATACATCGAACATAAAAAAAATTACTAAAATCGTGAACGAAAAATTAAACCAAGAATCATCAAGAACAACGAAACGTGAATTTTTGTTTATTCTTCGTCGAGAAAAAATTCAATCGAACAAAGGTTCTTCCATTTTTGCTGGTCGCACTTGGAAAGATTGGTCCAGTCGAAATTCTGACCGTCTCGAAATCATTTTTCAGGACTTGGAGAAGAATGGGGCGCTTCTCAGCCAGGCAACATTTCCCTACAAATCGCCCTCAAGGAGGTGACTAGTTATATTTTGCAAGTAAGCACTCATCGTTCTCTGTGTCGCGCCTTATAAATCGATCTAAAGTCTTGCATACGTTGTCAGACGAGCAACGTCAAGTTTATTCTTAGTCTTTTCACATACAAATGCTTCTTTTTTCTGGCAAACTTAACGGTTTCAATTCTCATACTATTTGAACGAAATAAAGGCGCGACCAGGAATTAAAAACCATTCTGTTCCAAACGAGAGATCAGAACGTAACGAGGCGTTAAAAATTCCTCGGAACTGAAACTGCCCACTCTTTAACCTCTTTGGATTGTTTTTAATCGACGATTCCTTCGTTTCAGGCCTTGGACGGATTTGTGTTCGTCCTGGCGCCCGATGGAAAAATTATGTACATAAGCGAAACTGCCAGCGTGCATTTAGGAATGGCACAGGTTAGACGTATTCCTTTTTTTTTCGCGTCCATCTCGAATGGTTTGATGCAAGAACTCTAAACTTTGTCGGAAAGACAAAAGTTTCGAGCAAAGACAGAATCTTCTAATGGAAAATATATTAATGGATACAGGTGGAATTAACGGGGAACAGTATCTTTGAGTACATCTATCAGAACGATCGCGCCGAGATGATGTCGGTCTTGGACCTACCACAGAGCCCTGCAGATCTAGCTGGTTTTACTTTTCCGCCGGCAAACTCGAGAGGTGAAATCGAACTGGAACGTATCTTTATCCTGAGAATGAAGTGTAATTTGGCGAAGAGATGCGCGGGACTAGTCACAGACGGATACAAGGTAACGTAATAAAAATTTTAATTATTATAATATATGCATATAGTTTTTCATATCGTGGACGTTCTAAAAAAATCTTTCAAGTCCATAAAATTGAGTTTCGAGTAAACGAACTTGGACTAATTGTAAGCGTTGAAATTATACTATTATACTATTTTATATTTCTAAACTTAAAAAGTATAAAAACCAAAAACAGAGTTAGTAAATTTTCTTCGCAGTCCCATGATATGTCCCATTTTTTCTATCGTTACGAAACGAAAAATAAAAAAATAGAAGGGTGTAGAGTCGACCATAATACGATAATTAAACGTATTTTTAAACAGGATAAATTTTTCATGAATCGTGTAAGAAAATTTTCTTGAATAACTTAAGCGTTCGCAGTTATCTTCGTTGCGAAAATACTCGGCCGATTATGGGTTTATTGGCTTCCATAAATCGCGCAATATTCGCGGCAAACAAGACGCGAGAGAAGACGCCCCATTGGAGACGATCGGCGATTAGCATAACGCCTAGGCTGCTTGCACAGGAAATCATAAAACGAATAAAAATTCAAATGCTAAATAAGAGATAAGAAGTAACGGGCTAAGTAGGGACGGCATTGTCCTGGTCACGCGCGAGTCGAAAAGAAAACGGCCACCAGGTAGAATGCGCGTTGCTTAAATTCGCTCTACTACATCCGTTCCTTCCGGGCAATAAAAACACCGGCCACGTGAGCGTGTTTCATATCCGGAATAATCGAAATTTACGAAAAATCTGCCCGCAGCCGATTCTATTGTGAAGCAATTTTATTTCCGTCCATTTCATTTCGTTCCCGTTTCGTTTCGATTCGAGCTTTCCCGATAATTTTTCTATATTTCAAACGTATCCTTTCGTTCGTTTGCTCTCGATAGCGTGTTTCCAGTGATACATAAAAATCGGAAAAATTGTTGATCGCATATTTACAATTTTTCTTTCCACATTTTTGGTCCAATATTTTCAAAAATCATTCGACCTATAAATTTAAGCTAAATTGAATATCCTGTATCAATTTTCAAAGACTACGGATCAATGTACCGAACACGAGGCGCATCGTTATTTACGGATTATACAAATTACTTTCATCGATCCGATTAAACCAGTCCACCCTGTACAGTCCAGATTTCGTCGACAATTGGCAGCCTCGATTTACGATCATTAATAACGCGAACGATTTACCGAAATCAGGAAAGCCACCCCAATATATTCACAGTCGTCCAGCCTGACTCCGCCAAATGTTCCACATATGCTCGGCCAATAACGATCGCTCTACTTATCCTCGTAAAGGGTAACGCAGGGACCGAAAAAGGGACCTGCGACACTTTGCACTTGCCGTAGAAAAGGAGACAGCCCTCGAGAAGGAAAATGTTTGGCAAATAGCTCGTTCAAGCCCGCAGAGCTATGATGACCGTGGCTCTCGACGAAATCGCACACAGAAAAGACCCCAATAGGCATTGAGCAAAGTCATGAATGCAACCCCTGTAAGCTGTTAGATGCGAGCCCCGAAGGGGGTTCCGGGGGACGAAGGCGGCTTTTTGTATGGCACTTAGAGGCACAAAGACCAAACCGTAGTTGGCTTGACTTTGTGGAGGTGTGAGCACGCGTTTTGTAAGATTTACACGGATTCGTACGCGTACAGTGGATGGGATCGACGATTGCGTGAACGGGTCGTTAAAAGATGATGCGAGTTTCGAAGACCATAAAGGAGAGGAAGCATCGAATTTTTTTTCTCATTTTACATGATTTGTATAAATAAATTTAATCGATAAGATTAACGTCCAAGTGTCATCGTATCATTGTTAAGGACACCGCACGCGCAAAGGCTGCCGTTCTTCGTTGCGCTCATCCTTCGAGAACATTTTCCAGAGACGAAATAGAACGCATTCGCGCGCCCCCGTCACGAATTATGTATTTCCTTTCCTTGCCAATTTCACGTCACCCTCGTGCTTCCGTCCTCGTACGCTCGGGACCGCGCGGATGCATCGCGGAATTGCATATGAGAGTAGCGAGTATGCAACGCGGGCATACGGAACAAGCCTATTTGATTTACAAATTCGTGGTGCACTCGAGACGCAGGCGACGTTGAACGAGGCTTTTTTTCTGTTTCATCGGCCATTTAATTGAGCAGGAATTGTTAATTTGTCCCTGGAGCGGCGTCGTTCCACGCGAAAATCCGCACTTCAACCCCTGGGGAACTCGCTCGAGTGTCGCACTTACGTCCTATCGGGACCTCTGTATAACATTAAGAATAATCACGTGCATATGTGTAGCTAACGATAAGTCCTCCGTGTCGAGTGCACCGTGCTTAATTGCAACGTTTCGTTTGAATACTCGTTGGGTTCCCACCTTTAAACTGTCTTCCAATCTTTGATCTACGTTCATTACGCAAAGCTAATTAAGNGCGCGTATATACCACCGTGAACGTTCGACGATGGTAATTCACGGTCTGACCTAGTATCGCGCCGCTGGATACGGTACGGAACGGAACGTAATCGATTCAGTGGGTCTGCCGATTCAAAGGGCGAAGGAATTCATTAATTTCGATGGCCGCTAGGTCGACGGTCGCATTGAGGTGTCACGATTCTTGGATTCCTGTTTACTCAGATCTCGGTCCGTGATAGTTCTTTGAAAATTTGACGGCGTGATTCTGGGGATGTTTCTTCGTAAAGATGTTGAGGGAAATAAGAGACGCGTCAGTGGATGAATCGAGGATTTTGGAATTGCTAAATTCGTAGGAGAAAGGANTCCTAATTTTCCGAATAAAAAGAAATCGTACACTTGTTACAGGTGATACACTGCTCCGGCTACCTGAGGTGTATCGTAGAGGGTCCAGTCGGCTCGGAATACGAAGATGGCGCCGGTCGACACTGCATTCGAAAAGTCGGTCTTCTAGCAGTGGGTCATTCTCTACCGGGACGTTGTCTCACGGAGGTTAAACTGTACCAGAACATGTTCATGTTTCGTGCGTCGTTGGACTTGAAGCTAATCTTCGTCGATGCGAAGTAAGGAAGAAGACAAATTAACCAATAACCAACCATCGTCCCTTACGGACATCGTTTCGATGAATCACGTTTATTTGTCCGGTGTCTCGATTGAATTCGAGGAGCAGGAAAAAAAGAGAAGGGAGAAAGCCGACGAAACAACGATCCGGATTATTTCTGTCGCTGCAATTACGGCGCGGTGTTAAGTTGCGTCGTCGATATTTCGACGCCAGAGGAGAGAAGGGTCCTGGTCGGCAGCCATTAAAATCAGTTTCGTGTTACCACGGACCAGCTAGACATTTTTCCTTCCTCTCATTTTTTTTTTTGTATTTCATTTCTTTTTTTTTTTTTTTTTTTTATTCGCATCAAATAAATATCCCGCGCAGACAGGGCTGTATCATGCACGTACATGCTTCACGATCGTGTACATGCTGGGAAATGAACACGTGGCGGAGTATAAATACGGGGTAGGGCGATGGAACGCGGGATGAAATTTTATATCGCGCCTGGAAAATCGATTTCCACGGATGACGACGGGTATGTAAACCTCGAATTCGATGAGACTTCGGCAAATCGAAACAAAAATAAATACATCCATTTCGGCAATATTTGTAATGAAAAATCGTAGTACAGGAGGGGTATTTGTAACGTTTCCTGTTTTTCTTCGCGCTGTTACAGCGTGTCGCAGTTAACAGGATACGATCCTCCGGATCTGATCGAGAAGACGCTGTATCACTACGTACACGGAGATGAAATGATGCAGTTGAAGCACGCTCATAGAATACGTAAGTAGATTTTTTAATATTTTTTTCGCAAATTTTCGCGATACACGAATATTTTAAATTAGTATCGGTCATGAAGCGAAACACATAAGCCAGGAACATAAATTGATGTAGGAACGAAAGGTTGCTATATAAATGTTCCAAAGTAGCTCGATGTTTTGTAAAAAAAAAGAAATGTGAGCGAGGAAAGTAGTAGTCCATCGAAATAGGCCTTATTTTCCCTGGCGCGTGTATGTACATAGTCAGAAAGCGGTCTCAGAGGCGTCGACGTGGTATCAGAGTGCTCGAAGAAGAGGCTCTCGCAAGGCCAAAAGCAGCTGACGCTGCTTAACTCGGCGACGCCCTCGCTGACGAAATATCCTTTGATCTTTCCTTTCTCCCGTCCTCCACGAGACGACTTTTGAGGCGAAGCAGCGCATATAACAGCATTTCCCTTTTTCCACCTCTTTTTTTTTTCCCTTCTTCGCTACGCGCCAGCACGTTAAAGTCTAAGTATATGCACACGTAATACATACATACAAGGTGTACATTATTGATTGAACAATGCTGCTATGACGCTATGAGCAGAGTAGAAAAGAGAGGCTGGTCCGTGTGTACGTGCCTGTCTCTAGGTGTCTGCGTGTGTATTTGTGTGCGTGTGAACGTCAGCGTGAGGGTGGACGAGAAGGAAGAGAGATGGCGGGAACAAGGGGTGGTAGAAGAGGGCAAGAGAGGAGGAGGCTGTTACTGCTATCACTGTTTGAACAGACTCGCAGTTTCACGAGCGCAACTCGAAGGGAGCTTGACATAATGCCACTAATGTCTGCGCCTGCGGATTGTACGATCGACGTTACGCTCGAGAATTTTCTTTCGTTGTTCCATGAAAGATCGACCCTCTTATATAGATCGTACGAAAAGATTCGTCTTTCTAAATGATTTTTCGCGTCGAATCATCGCTCCGGTAGAAATAGTAGAAATGATTACGTATCATAGATAACAGAATAATCCTTGAGACAACGTTGCAACGCGTTTCATTCCCTTATTTTTCTTCCTGTTCACAGTACTGTACAAGGGACAAGTGATAACCAAGTACTACAGGTTTCTAACGAAATCAGGCGGATGGGTCTGGATGCAGTCGTACGTCACGATCGTGCACAACTCCCGAAGCTCGCGACCGCATTGCATCGTGTCGGTTAACTACGTGTTGACGAAACCAGAGAACACGGATTTGGTGTTGAATTGCGAGCAAAAGTCCTATCGTTCGAACCCAAGCAATCCCCCAAGCACCCCTCTGTCGACACCGACCGCCAACGGGAGCACCAACGAGCTGGAGAATCACAGTCCAAGTTCACCGGTGTATCGAAGCAGGCCCAAGGAATCGCCCGATAATGATTACGCGAACGGTGCCACTTATCCTAGACCGGAATACGTTGACCTGACGAATCATAACCATTATCTGTCGCCTTCCTACCAGCCACAGAATGTGAACAGCAACTCTCACGAGGATAATCTGAATTACAATTCCGATTGGTTTTACCCGTATGGAGGTAAGGGGCTGCTTGAAACGCGAGAACGTTTATAGGTAACGTTACAACGATTAACAATAAAAATTCAACGAATGTCAAATTAAAAATAAAAACATTTCTTTCAGACATACATCAAGATTCCCTCGCCTCGGTACCGCAGCAACCTGAAGCGCAGCATCCGCATCTCCTGCACCACGCTAATTCTCCATCGAACCTGCAGCAACACAGTCCCCAAAACGGTCAACAGAAACACCAGCATGCCCCGCATCTACTGGATCATCCAACTCCTCCAGCAACTCTGCCGCAACCACAGGCACAACCTCAGCAGCAGCAACAGCAGCAACCACCGCCGCAGCAACAGCAACAGCACAGTCCTCAAAGTAGCCAACAGAACCGACCTTACTCGACCTCGTCGAGTTCTTGTTGCAGCACAGACGCCATGGATAATCATTTACCGAGTCCGTTAAGCGTATATCCTTTAACACACGGTTATCGTCCTTATTGCCGCCGTTTCATGTCCGACTCAGCGCCATCCAATTTAAACGAAGTCGGTGGCGTGATCATGTACCCTAATTGTGGCTTGAACAACGAAAATCACAACGTCGCGGCAAGCACCAGTGCTTCCAGCAACGTTCAGCATTACGAGTCCTCGTATCAACCTCATTTGAGTCACTACAACACCAACAACAATCCCGCGAAGCACTCCTATCATCATCAAGAACCAACGTCAGCTGGTTACACCAGCGTGATCGTCGACTCCCAACAGTACAGTCCGAGCTCCGTGCAGGATCTGATCCACTATCAGCATCATTACGAAGCGCATCATCAATTCGTTCACTGACACCAGCTAGACGTGCCCTGTGCATAGCGCATCGACACCAATTGCAACCACGAATCGTGCTATTGTGATACGTCTTCCGAGCACAATCATTCTCAAACGAACGATCGTTTCGAACAAGAACGATCGAATGTTGTCTCGGATAGAGTGATCGTTCGACAACGACAGGATAATTTCAAAGTTATGGTGGATGGTGGACGCGAACAGGTTTATCAGGTGAGTGCCAGCTTCAGGACTTGCAACTCCGAGAAATCTGGTGCTCTGTACGATCTTCAGAAGCAAGAAAGATCGTTCCGAGAGACGACGGGTGCAGTGAAAAATCGTGAACTCGAAAATCAGAACGTCGAGTGAATGGAGTGAAAATGATGATAAACATATAAATGTTGGGATCGTCGTTAAGTACTGCCCAATTTGCATAAAACTCGAACGTTGTACAGACGTACGGTTGACGTACTTGAAGAAAAAGAAAAAAAGAAAAAAAAATTCAGTCGATCCGCTATCATTGGGTTTGTTATTCGTATGTTTTATGGTTTATTCACATATCAAACTATTTAACTTTCTCGTTCGGAGAGCGTAGAACTCACGATAATTGCGTCGATTGCTTCGAAGTTGATATAAGTTAAGCTTCGAATATTCCCGCGAATAATTAAGGACACGAAAATGCGATTTTCGTTTTCTGTTAGAATACCTCTTAACATATCTTTGGGCGTTTGTTTATTTAAATCCGTTTGATCGTTCAATCGCTAATGATATTCATTAGAAACGCCGCGAAATAATTAACGTTAGCTGTTTCATATAGGGTAACTATTTCGATCGTGTATTTAATCAGGATTTTCATTCGAATGCTAATAAGCTTGTTAATTTAACGAATCCACGATAATTAATGCAGACGGAACAGTGGAATTCGAACAGACAATTCGAGCAGACTTTCGAATCCAATTAAATTCGAACCAATACGAAAGAAGAAGAAAAATTTAATTCGAGACTCGAATTGATGTTAAAGAGAAAATAAAGAAGAAGAATTTTTGCATTTCTGCACGCTGGACGTGAGTAGCTAAAATTCTTCTTAAACTACTCTCAAGAAGCAACGAAACAATTCAACGCGTCAATGGACGTACAATTTTATACGATTTAATTACACAGACCGCTCTGTAAAAAGCACGAGCTCGCCAACAAATCGAAAGTTACAGACGTGGCTTCTGTATATAAAAGGAAAGGGAAAGACGAACCGGATTATTTTGAAGAAACCTGAATGGGTAGCGCGAGGTACTTAATTTGTAGACATGTAAATTACGTAGTCGTTCATAGCTGTTAAGATTTATATAATATATAAATACACTTGATATTTCTTAGGTAGACCCGAAGACTGACCGGTGCTTGTACCAACCGACCAAAGAAACACCCCTTCTTACAAGAAGAAAAAAAGAAAGGAACAAATATAACCGTTGTTATATCTTAATACGTGTTTATTTAAACACCACGCGTAGCCCGAATCCAGTATTTAATAACTATGACGATAAAGTATCTTGGCGATCCCAGTTATACTTTAACCATCGAAGTATTTTATTATCGAACTTGTAGTAACTTTAACGAATAATTCCTCGAGGGTGTTAATTTAGGCGCCACGAGGCTAATCACATGTATAAAACACGTGTAAACATTGCCAATGCGAAACACTATTATTTATAATCGATGTAAATTAACGAAGGCACGATTGGTAGCTGGGCAATGATCACATTGTACGATACGAAATTATTGTAAGCGTTGTAAATATTGTAAAACTGAAAGCGCGCGCGCTGCATACCTATTACGAGAAAAATATAATCGATATTTTCCTCTGATAATCTATCTTATTGGAGTTCTCTTTCTTTACTGTTTCAAATATCCTCCTCTCTTAAAGATGGAACTGAAAAGACGACCGAGTTTATTTTCTCGCATCACCAGTTGACCGAATTATTATTATTTTTTTTTTAACAAGAAAAAGAAATTATTTATCGATAAATTTGAGAACCGTATAATTCTGATTTCCATTTTGTTACGTTTATTTTTTATTATTTATTTATTTATTTTTTTTCTTTTAATTAAAGTAAACATCTTACAAAAAGCATGGAATAAATTGGTCCCACGTAATTATATGAAATAAATTACGGTTAAGGTTTTATGTATGGACTACAACGTTCGCACCCTTGAGTACCTGTGCCCGAACGATTCACCACTTTGCAGGTGACGAAGTTTCCTTTTCATTGCGGGGATTTCCCATTACCTTCAATATGTTTTCCCGCAGGTACCCGTGAAAAGTAGATAACGTTACCGAGAGTACCGCATATTGCCCCTCCCCACTGAATTTATGGAGATTAAGCCGAAACATATGGGCTGGTAGAAAATACACCCCGTTATCCCACGGGATTACTTATATAAATGAATTGCATCTACCTCGAACCATTCAATCGGTAAACAAAAAAAAAAGACCTTGTTCAAAAAATAATTTGATTATATTTATTACTATCAAAGCGATCAACATTTATTTCAAAAATTATGAAAATCATAAGATTATAAAATATATGTTCTTAGTGTAAATCGATATATCGATATTATTAATTATATTTCTACAACGTTTACTATTAAAAAAAAAAAAAAAAATACTTACCATTTTGGAGAGGTCGTTGATTATCCCACGACAAA
Organism: Ctenoplectra terminalis; assembly: GCA_019453375.1. Taxonomy (NCBI): domain Eukaryota; kingdom Metazoa; phylum Arthropoda; class Insecta; order Hymenoptera; family Apidae; genus Ctenoplectra; species Ctenoplectra terminalis. The sequence goes on from SMSQ01026049.1 coordinate 137,068, forward strand.
GGCGTAGCCGAGGATCGGCTGGCAGCATCCGTTCCCGGAACCCCTCGGACGAAACAGAAGAAAACAACGATCCTGTTTTTCTCCGGCGTTCCCCCGATTGTCACTAGGCCGGCACGAACAATAAATTAATTGTGCCTTGTACGATTCTTGGGTTAGCTTTCGGAGGTCGCGTGCTTGCCTGCATGGGGTCGCTCGTGAAGAGAGCCACGTGCCTCTTTATAATCGTCGTCAGCCTCTGCTTCTCGCTCCTCCATTAAGAGCGACGTCTAAAAAGACAGGTTCCATGGGACGAGTCACTAATTTTTCTTTCCGGCAACGAAATCACACTGGGATCGTGCGTGATTTAAAAATTGACTTGGAACTGTGAGAACTGGAGGAATTAAGAGACCTTCGTCGAAGCGTGTTCAAACATTTATATAAAAACTCTTCTATAAAAAATATATGATTATTTTTAAGCAAGCCGTCTGAACGTGTTTAAAATTCTGTTCTCGCTTAAAATATCAGCGATACAAGTTATATTAAAATTCTAGAAATTTACAACGGTGCACTTTTAAGAATTCTTTGCGCTTTTCTATAACGAATATCGATAAAGATTTATTTCCCTTGGATTTTATATTTATCTTCGCGTACCTGTGATTTTTAATTCTTCGGTAAACACAGGTACATTTAAATCGTCGGTAGTTCCAGCGTTAAATTATAAGTAACTTATTAGCAACGTAAAGAATTGTAAGTAAAATGTATCGTATCAATTTACACCTGTTATTTTCACCCTTCAACGCCCCAATTTACTTCGAAACCAAGATCCACATTAACCTACAACCTGGACATCATCATACATCATTCCATGTACCATTAAATCCACCCTTCCACGGAAACAATCGAACCCACCACCGTTCGAACAGACACAGTGAGCGATCGCTGGCATTTACTCGGTTCTGGTTCGACGTGCGTGGACAGGTCCATGAATATACATCAGCCGTGAAGTTGGTGTAACGAGGACACAGTGGTTAAGGGTGTTCACATTCACGAGGGCCGCTATTATCGAGCGTGTGTGACTGCAGCGGCGATCTCACCGGAGGAGGGCGAGCCGCGTGCACCTCGTTAAATTCTTCGGCCAGCGAATGTGACGCAGCCACGATTCTGTGAAATTGCGCGATCACCCGTCGCGGGATGCACCCATTGCCGACGGCGACGTACAAATTCTGCCCACGATTAAACCGATCAAGAAAGAAAAGCCGAAAGCGGCTTAATTTAACGAGAATCGAGACGCACGGCGCATTTTCGGCAAAACGATTCGTGGAAATTGAAGTTTCCTCTTAGATGTCTTGGGAAACGTTTGAAGCGTAACAATGGAGCAACGATGGTAATTAGAATTGGTTGGTCGAGTCATTTTTTTTAACTGTTTCGTACGGAATTAATGGAACCATTCGAGAATGAATATTTAACGACGTTCGACGATGGTTGAAGTTGCGATGAAAAAAAAAAATTAACCGAAGGTTAAAATATCTTGTTTTTTTTCCAAGTATGGATCGGAATAATAGTCTCTTTTCCAACGTTTGCATCGTCAAAAACTTCAAAGGCTTTAAAAAGTTCTTTAATACATCCTTGGCCTATATTTGCTGCAACACAAAAGGTTGCCGCCATTGTGGAGATCAATCGACGAAACGATGAAACTTTGTATAAGAGAAAAAGATTGTTTACAATCAAATACAAAATAAAATAGTGTATCTCACAAATGGTATATATAAAAAAAAAAAAACAATTAAAAATAACAACTCAAGGTTTAGCTGTACAGATTTAAATCGCGTTCCAAAGAGACTTCCACAGATTACGTTTTTAACGACACGTGCGATTTATCTTATTGTGTTTCGCATGAAAACGAAAGAATAACATCGCGCGTTGCGATCCAATGTTGGAAGAACAACATATGTCTCATGGCACGGTTCATGAGAGACAGGGTGAAAATGACCATAATCCAACCTGATTAGGAGCATAAACGCGGATTCACGGGGTGCGGTTAAACTAAACACTCGACAAGTTGCGTGTGCCGGTGGATGTACTTATATAGGTATATCCAAATAGAGAGGGCGTGATATTCGCCTACCATTAAGAGGGAGAGCTTAACAACATACCCTGCTATAATCTCTATCTCAACTTTTATTCCGAATAAAAAAAAATAAATACAAAAAAAATACAAAAAATATCAAACTATAATTCCTGGATAATAAAAAATATTAATCGTTCCGATAAAATCCTGTACAAAAAATCGCAAACCCTAAATCCTGCGCTGCAACCTAGATTTCTCCGGCGGACCGTGACGGAACTCAAAAAGTTCTCCATAAAGTCTTACGACGAACCAGCGCGGCTCGAGATATTTTTCAAAGCACGGTAGCTGATCTCGCGTGTGGTGGTATGGCAGCGATTACGGATAGGTGTTCGATCGTATACATACGTTCCTTGTATACCTACAACGAAAAAGTAGACGGTGTGAGCGCGTTGTAAATCTGGCATGTAAACGAGGCCAGGTGGCGCTTTCGCGGATATATAGGTGCGCGAGGTACGCGCGCGATATGCACACTTTCACAGGGAACAGGCGTACGTACACAGGCAAGGGTGGGCCTGTGCGCAATCAAGGCGAAGGGGTGCTTTAGCAGAGTCGCCCCACGGTTACCAAGGGAACGGCACGTAACACCGCCCACAACCCTCGGGCTGTCTTGTCCGATGTGTTTGCTCGATGATTTTATACCAATTACGGCCTATCCCCATGCTATTGCCTACTCCCCGTAGCATCGTCTGTATCCCTACCTACGTCCTCATCGCCACCCACTTCGACGTTGTTGCGTATATCGGTCGGAAGGTACTCCACTTCCGCTCTAAAAGAGACCTGAAAGTATCTGGTGCAAGCACTTGTACGTTGAGTCGCAGATTTTCCTGGTTGCTCGCACCTGCGAGCGCATCTTGCTACGTCCTGTAAAATTTTTTACTTAGATTTTAGTTATCCTTTGGTCCTTAAATTGTTCGATGTCGCGACGCTGGATTGTAGTTGAGTATCGGAACTGGCTACTTTGGAGCGTATCCGTGTATTCGGTCGTGGATACAGTTTTTATTCGTCGATTCTCTTTTTGCGATTCGAACGGAAGGTATCGGAGAGCTTCGAGGGATCGGAATACCAGGGTGGTGTTCGATTTCTGAGGTGACACCGGATCGCGAGAGAATAATTACCGGAACACACGCGTTGTCCGAGAGTTAAGTGGACATTAATGGAAATGCACGATAAGGGGATAAATATAATGTATAATTTATTGATNAAAAAAAAATACAAAAAAAATACAAAAAATATCAAACTATAATTCCTGGATAATAAAAAATATTAATCGTTCCGATAAAATCCTGTACAAAAAATCGCAAACCCTAAATCCTGCGCAACCTAGATTTCTCCGGCGGACCGTGACGGAACTCAAAAAGTTCTCCATAAAGTCTTACGACGAACCAGCGCGGCTCGAGATATTTTTCAAAGCACGGTAGCTGATCTCGCGTGTGGTGGTATGGCAGCGATTACGGATAGGTGTTCGATCGTATACATACGTTCCTTGTATACCTACAACGAAAAAGTAGACGGTGTGAGCGCGTTGTAAATCTGGCATGTAAACGAGGCCAGGTGGCGCTTTCGCGGATATATAGGTGCGCGAGGTACGCGCGCGATATGCACACTTTCACAGGGAACAGGCGTACGTACACAGGCAAGGGTGGGCCTGTGCGCAATCAAGGCGAAGGGGTGCTTTAGCAGAGTCGCCCCACGGTTACCAAGGGAACGGCACGTAACACCGCCCACAACCCTCGGGCTGTCTTGTCCGATGTGTTTGCTCGATGATTTTATACCAATTACGGCCTATCCCCATGCTATTGCCTACTCCCCGTAGCATCGTCTGTATCCCTACCTACGTCCTCATCGCCACCCACTTCGACGTTGTTGCGTATATCGGTCGGAAGGTACTCCACTTCCGCTCTAAAAGAGACCTGAAAGTATCTGGTGCAAGCACTTGTACGTTGAGTCGCAGATTTTCCTGGTTGCTCGCACCTGCGAGCGCATCTTGCTACGTCCTGTAAAATTTTTTACTTAGATTTTAGTTATCCTTTGGTCCTTAAATTGTTCGATGTCGCGACGCTGGATTGTAGTTGAGTATCGGAACTGGCTACTTTGGAGCGTATCCGTGTATTCGGTCGTGGATACAGTTTTTATTCGTCGATTCTCTTTTTGCGATTCGAACGGAAGGTATCGGAGAGCTTCGAGGGATCGGAATACCAGGGTGGTGTTCGATTTCTGAGGTGACACCGGATCGCGAGAGAATAATTACCGGAACACACGCGTTGTCCGAGAGTTAAGTGGACATTAATGGAAATGCACGATAAGGGGATAAATATAATGTATAATTTATTGATGAAATTCGATCCCAAATCAGTGGGGCGCAATGCTTTTTGCATAAAATCGACTTTAATGGATCAGCTGCGATAATTTCCACGATTATGTAAATATTTAATTAAAAAGATTAATCTGCGTTAGAGGCGAAGATCGTTTGATGGTTTTTTTTTTTTTATGTAGCTAATAAAATGAACAATAAGGTTAAACCGAGAGAATTTTTAATCAAAGATTGGAGTTATGAAAAGTGATAAGAAATCAAGGAAATAAGTAACACGGTAATATTTATTATAAATAATACACGTTACAAAAAGAACAGACGCTATTCTATGCAGTAGATCTTTGGAATGTTGATCACTCTCGATTAGAAATGAAAAATAAATAACTGAACGGTATAACGGATATGACAAGTCCGAATAATTTTTGTTTTTTATAATTATAATCAAAATATGCATACAAATTGCACATCGTATTTATTTTTCTTCCCATCTTTTAATAATTACTGTTACGAACTATTTCCCTGAGCGACTAATGCGTATAGCGTAATCTATCGGCAATTGAACGTACTTTTTCTAGATAATTGATTTTTTTCTTTTTTGCGAGACATTATCATCGTTAGATAAGGTATACGTAAGTATAATTTGTTTTTCGATAACTATTGCTTCGTGAAATACGCTTTTACCTCTAGTTTGATCGTTTTGTAACAAACATTGTAACGAAATTATACATAAATACTTATATATATATATATATAAATAAATTTTATGGCAAATGGCGATTAAACTTACGTGAGTCTTATAAGTTTACAAACAGATACAGAGTATAATTAATTAATTAATTACACAAAATCGATCGATCATTTAATTTACTGTATGCTCGATTTCACATGAGTTACGCGTGCGATGAACTCTTTGAACTTATGGATCTTTGTCAGAATTTTGATCGTGCCTCGTGATAAGTACCGTAATGGTAATCTTTCTTCGTTCCGAAATCATCGTTAAAGTTATCGGAACCGCTGTACATCGAGAATCCACGACGTGATAGCAATTCTCCTGGCACAATCGTAGGATTCGTATAACAAAAGTCTGCCATCATACTGGTTTGTCTGTTCAGTTGATTGGACCTGGATAATTTTACCGATTTAATAAAATACTTTCTTCTAAAAGGTAAAAAGAAAAAAAATTAATATAAAAGCAATTCTAACTGTACTCGAAAAATCGTTTAAATCTTTTTCTCAACGAAACTTATTTCAATCCTTTGCAATTGATCCGTTCGATCTTTCGAAGTTTATTACAATTTTTAAGAAAAAGTTAAACCGCAAAGGACCAAGGAATACTTTGAACAATCGTAAAAATAATTATAAAAAAAAAGGATCTGGTCGCATGCATGCCGTTTTTAATTCCCGTATTCATCTCGCATTCTTTCACCAAGATAAGCTAAACAATTGTGTCGCGCGCAACAAAGATACGATATCAATGCTGCGGTGAGTCATGAATTAATTTTTTTTTTTTTTCTTTTTTCGCTCGCATGTCTTCGTAAAACCGCGGCTCGACAGTCGTATTTGTTCTTTAGAATGTAAATCTTACGTGACTTATTCGGATTCCTAGTACGTGCAGAACGTGGCTTGTCCCAACAAAACGAAACTCCGGCTATGCCACTGATACCCATTGATTTTAATCAGAAAACTCGTCAAATATTTCAATTAAAATACGTTCAAACTGTATTATTCAAAAAGCAAAGCCTGTTATGCATTTTTTTTTTTTTTTTTTTTTTTTTTTTTTCAAGCAAAACTCGACAGCATTTGCATTTTCAAACTCAAAGCGGAAATCGGGAATGGATGTTTGCAAGCACGAACGAAAAAGAAAGAAAACAACTGCTATTGTTCGAAAGAAATACTTACCCTTCTTTGGACAATTGATTCACTTTGACAAACAGTGCGCACACCAAAATGAAGAGCAGCAACAAAGCACCGGCAGTGATTCCACCTGCTATAGCGAAATACAGCGTCAAGTCATCGATTTCCTAGAAAGTTGAATACCTCGGTTTAAACCTGTGTTGATAAGAAACTTCATCGTTTTCGCACTGGCGGCTATCTTTAGAAATTCCTACGTACAGTCGTTAAAAAATTTATCCAGCGATATAATTGTTTGCTTTAAAAATGAAATCTCTCAAAACGGTAGTTGTCCGATTAATCAACTAAACGAAACTAATTCCTCCGGACGGATAAAACGTTCTCGAGGAACGAAATGTGCCAATAGAGCGAGGGCGTTCGCAAAGATGGACGTCGATACGATGTCGAGGAAACAAAGTGAGAATGCAAGAATGTGAAAGAATCTTTGTCACGCACGGTTGCCTTGCACTTCCTCGAGGCAGTATTTCGCAACCTGCGTTTAACGCGTCGGATGATAATATGCCATGAAAGCTATTAAACATACTGTACGCAAACAGGAAGTTTACGAATCGCGGGCTCGTTTCGCCATACGAAACGTTCGAAACGGACGAAACGACACGAACGGAAAGATGCATATCCTGTCGTTGAAAAATTCCATCTATTCCTACGCCGATTGCAATGGAATTATTTACGCATCCCGCGAATCGCTTTCATCGCATAATCCCAGTGATTCTTCTTGCGGCAATCCAACCTTGGAGGTACATAGTTGCATCTCTAATAGGTAACCGCTCGAGTGGTCGTAATTAGTGTTACAAAACATGCTTTACCGCGGGTCTATGATTAGCCTCGATTCCTGTGAAAGCACTAATACATGTGTTATACGTAACAATGATTGTTTAAATTAATTAACTGTCTACAAACGCCAAGTTGCGCCAAACAGAATCACCATTGTTTCACCGATACAACGATACGAGTGGAACAATTATTCGGAATGAGTCGGTAAATGAGGACAACCATTCATCTGATCGTCGTACTCGTAATACGAGCAACAATCTTGATATACAGATATGTATATTAAAGAGAAACTATGTCACGCGATTCGTACGTACTAGCTGGAACGATTCGTGGTCAGAAACCGCGGCATTCCGACCTTAAGATCGGTTATGAATACAACCCATAAAAAAAAAAAAAAAAAGAAGAAACAAAATAGTACAGCGTGTACTCACCATGGTAAATACACTATAACAGAATAAAAGTAACACGGGACCTCCCTGAAGATAATACTGGACTGGCGTATATAATCAAGATATCGGTATCAGCGCGTTATCGTGACCGACGTGATATCTGTGAAAATCTGGCGGCATCGTAGAGCTCCTGTTCAGCGAAATCTTTTCCTATTCGTATACAACTTTTTGAAATACACGGAACAGTGTTCAACACCGTGGAGAACGTGTAACTCCCTATTACCGGTAACTCTTCTCGCGGAGCACAACTAACGAGTGATAATTGTTGACCGAAAACAAGTGTTTTAAACGAGTAAAAATCGAACAGCGTTGCGGCGAGAACACGGAAGAGATAGCTGAATAATAACACGCTTGAAACTTCCGATCACGGGACCAAATGTTTCACGAAACCATGGACTTCTTTAGAAACCGACGTAAAATCCATCGTTACTCGACGGAACAGGTAGCTAAATCAACACAAATGTAAGACCGAGAGTTGAGAGTGAAGTAAAGTATGTAACACTGCCAGCAACGCAAAGCTGAATGCTGATAAACCCCTCCAGCTTGTGCAAGGTGTACGTGTACACACATGTGCGCGCGGCTGATTTCTTGCAAGGGCATCCGCGTCCTCCGCGTTCGCTCGAGTCCCTACGTGTTACACCGGCGCATATGTATTTACGTGGGTATCGTTAAAATTTTTGCATCGGAATCGAACGTTGTTCTACCAGCAGAGCCACGTGACAGTAAAGACAGACTTACGCGAACGACACTCGTCTACTGAACGCACCTGCTCGTGGAAACAATTATGTAAACGCTATGGACGCGACGAACCCTTCTTAGCTTGCGCATTTTTTTGGTCCCTTCATTCTTATGATGAAAAACAAGTTGTTTCAAGAGTATAGTTAATTTTTTTTACTCAAGCAATTGCTTTTATATTTACAGATTTGATTACCTTTAAAAGAATTATAAAAATAGAATATTTATTTGTAACAATTTTGACCGAAGAGCGTATAGGTTACAAAACATATTCATGATATATATATATAAAAATTAATTTACAATGTTATGTATATGTACATAGATACAGTAGATTATTTTACAATATTTACACAATATCGATTAACGTTACGTTAATCAGAGTTTTGGACTCATCCATAGACGGTATCATCAACCATTGCAGCACATGAGGAAGCATCATACTCATGCTTAGGTACAAGTAGTAAGGAATGGGTTGCGTAGAACCGATAGGACAGAACCATAAACCTCTTCTCGTACCATCTCTTATATGATGACTTAAAAAGCTAGCTAATATTATCCATGAATAATAGCTGAACCTTGGATGATTGAACACGTTTGAGTAAAAGTTCAGCGCGAGCCACAATGTTATTGGAAGCGTAGTGCAATGGAAAAATGGTCGTTTTTCCAAGTGTGTTGCATCCTGGAAAGACAAGTATCGGAATGAAACATTTAAATACCTTCGTTAAAATATCATAATCGTTTTTTGTTTACGACGTACAAAACGTAACAAGTAGCGATATTAATAGACTCAATTAATTAACCCGCATTTATCACGGTGATATTTGAACCTTGTACAAAAATAATTTCTTTATCATTCCTACGAGTAAGATATATTCGTTGCCTAAATTGATAAAAGGTTATATCGCTTACGCTTAACTTCCAGCTGCATGCCGCGATAAAATGATCTACGTCGATAAAAGACGACAAAGAGAAGCACCAAAATATGCTCGAAAAATTTTGAACCAGAGACTTTCTCGACAACTTTAAAATGACTGCCCAAGTAAGACCGCCGACGATTGCGTGAGTAATATTGTCAAAAATCGCGCGTGTAGCAGCAGTTTTTCCATTTTTCAAACCTTGGTCGCCAATGAACGAACAAATACCTATAGCACTGGTCAATATCGTTCGTAAAAAGATATCCTTTTTTCCAAGCAACATTACAACAAATTTTTTAAAGAAGATTCCAAATACGTTCTTATCGAATCCTTTGTGCGGGAAGTTACAGGAAACTTAACGGTATAAACAGTATCGCGCCATTTTGAATTATCAATGCCTGGACATAGTGTGTACGTGTACACAATCTTTTACGCTATATTATATTTCAGCTAAGTACGTGTTCGTACAAATTTCATGAATTTTAATATAAATTTTTGATTAAATTAAAACTTGTATCAATTTTTTTTACAATCCTCCGTTGTATATCGGAGGATATTTTATTGCGCAGTTATTTAAGTATTATTAGGACGAGCGAAATTTTAGAATGGCATCGGATATGGGCCAAGGCGGGATGCTTCTTTGACTGCGCTGATTTTAATCGAAATAAACTATCGTGACATTCGAAGTTTACTATTGAATAGCAGAGATTTGTGAACCGTGTTCCGATCGAACGAGGCGGAACCGAGAAAATAGTTTTTTCCGATACTTTTCGTTACATTCGTTTCTCGAATAGCGTTTTCTCTCAGTTAAAAATTGTTTCGAACATACGTTGTTTTGAAAATCGCATATGTCATGTGGCATTTGTTCTGAACGGGCGTCGTAACGGTTTAGTTCTTTGCAGTATTGTGTGATTTTCCAAACACGTGTTGCCAGAATTTCCTTAAACTGTCTGCCGAAGCAGTACTTTCGGACTATCGTTGTTAAATAGTTGTATAAATACAACCCGGTAACAAAAATGTCGAATTTTAAGGTAATACTAGTTCTACCTAATTTTATTCAATACAATTTTTTTATAACGATGGCGGCACGATGTTTTCGGTCGTATTGTTCATAGGAATCCTTTAATTATAATATGTGCGATTTCACTTGAGTCAATTATCATTGTTATTAGTGTAAATTTTATTATATCTCATTTTTCATAATATATCGTTGTTGTTCCAGCCACCCGATTCCAAACGAGAAGAATTTAGAAAATATTTGGAAAGAGCAGGCGTTATGGATGCTCTGACAAAGGTACTTGTATCTTTGTACGAGGAACCGGAAAAGCCGGATGATGCTTTAGAGTATCCTTTTAAAAGAATATGAATAGGTTCGTGTCATTGTATGGAAACGTCGATAACGGTTTTTGTTCATGGTGTATATGTGATATTTCCTAAATTATATCATAGATACATTCGTCAAAATCTAGGAGGTATCACAGAAGTTGATATTGAGGTTGAGTCGTTGAAAAAAGAATTGGAAGAAGCTAAAGCCAAGATAACAGAGTTAAAGGCAAAATTAGTGAAGTACGAAGCGGACGAGGGAGCGGAATAATTGAACCACAAAGTTTTAAACTACAATGGAATACTAGTCCCTGCTGGACACTGACTTTCACCGAAAGTCAGACCGACTATGTGCCTTAAAATAGATATAGCGAAACATTTCTTAAGACAGTTTAGAACATAAGATAAATTAAGTTTCATTTTGGCAGATTCCATTAGTCATAAGTCTATTTCTTAATCATGTTCATAAAAGTATAGATTATACTTTTCATATATATATATATATTTTTTTTTCTTCTAACAAAATTAAGCGTATCTTCAAACATAAGATATAGTTTGTAATCAAAGTATAAAAGCAGGATATGATAAATTAGAAAGTAAAGCTCAAATCAAATTTTGGTTTATGTGATACTTCTACGACAAATGTATTATTTTTTTTATACAAGTTGTGTATTTTTTTTTCGTACTGCAGAAAATATCGAAATGTATGTCAGTTAAGTTTAATGTAATAAATTTGGTAAGAGATTTTATTTATAAGTACATAAAACATATTAAGTTAGAATTCAGATGTATTTGTGGCAATATACATAAATATTGGTGTATCTAGCTTATAACCTAAATGGTATTTGAGTTCTTTGTTCCATTGACAGTTTCTGACAGTACTTTTTATTTTCACAGGCTCTTTTTGACAATGTAAGTAACCTAAAAAAACAAAATTTTTGAAATTATACCAGTAATAGCACTTGTTGCTTCGTTCAATATTTATTTCATTTTATAATTACCCTTTGGGTTTTAGGCATTCATTGCGTGCAAATTGAATTAATTAAAAAACAGCCTTCATGTTGGTTTAGCAGCTTGCCTGCGTTTTACTTCCCAATTATAAATACGTGCCATATTAACTTCTGTTGTTGTAAATTGATCTCTCACGAAGTCTAAATCATGTTCCACATAACCTAAGTTCCTCTTTGCTGCTTCAATATTTTTCGTTAACATCTCTTGTGCGTCGTCCAAAGTATATTCTAGCATAACATTAGCTCCTAACCATAAGCACACTTTATCGGTAGGTGGAATAACAGCTTTCGCAAAGACTTGTTCTGATAAGAGAAACTGAGTTTCTAATTCTGTGCTCTGGTTCTTTTCTTGTTGCAATTTTTTAATCATTTCTAACGATCTTTCCAGATCTGGAATTTGTGCTTTCAAACGTCTTCTTTTATTAAGCAAGTTATATTCCATAAATTTATACTTCCCATGGTTCTCGTCCAACGTCTGGAGTACTTTGTCTGCTGATTCATTTTCAGGTCTTGCCATAAAAGCATCGACATCGTCCTAAGTTAAAAAAATTTTAGACTAAATTAAAATACGGTAACTTCATAATGAATTCAAATATCGTGTCTCTTTTGTGACCATATATGGTTCGCATTATGAAAAGGTACACCTCGTGCGTTATATTATAATATATTGATAAGGAAAAATTCGTTATAAAAAGTATAAAATTATGGGAAAAAATATTTATTGCTCCTTTTATAGGAATTTTTATTGATAGCCATGAGGATTACTTCTTCGTAAAAATATTCATGGTAAGAGAATATAATCTAAATACGTACAATAGTGTAATAGCATAATAATATGCTATATAAATTTTCTGTTACAGTAATGTATGTACTTACTACAAATTCGGCCTCCGGTATTCCTGCATACGACTTTTTCTCTTTATCCAGCCCAACGTCCGCTTTATTTTCACCGACTTCCATCTTGAATTACCATATAAATTCTCATGGATACGACCGGTTTACATGACCATTTCTAGTCTATTAAAAATTTCCAATTTAGTTGTAAATTGGACGAACGTAAAATCTCATAGTATCGTATATGTAAATTCGGAATTAAAGTTTGTTTAAAAACAAAAGTTAAATATAACTTTATAATAAGCATGTATAAATATCAGTCACATCTGAATTTAAGTCTGAGAGGTAGCGTACTCTGGTGGTAAGTTGAAACATTTTGGAATACCATCTATCTGTTACTTGTTCTATGTTTTGTTAATCATAAATTTTATATATTTACAAGTAAAATTGGAATAAAGAATTGCCTAACAAAAAAAAAAAAAAAAAAAAA
>SMSQ01026049.1:159998-170131 GCA_019453375.1 Ctenoplectra terminalis
AAAAAAAAAAAAAAAAAAAACAACAACTTGATACCCTTTGCCTTCAACTTGAAACACCCTGGAACGCTTTGAGCGCGTCAAAAGCCTCTGAGTCGTATTATTTTGAAATGTTTGAGTTAGATTTCGGTGAACTTTCCACCTGTTCGTGGTTCTACCTGAAGGGATTAGCACGGTTAGACGGACGATTCTACCTCGTTTGTTTCGTTTAAGATAGGAAAATGCAGCGATCGAATGTTACGTGTGGTAACGTTTACGTAACGTACTTTAAGATACCAATTAGTACAAGGTGGATTCTCAAGAGCAGAGTTTACAATGAAATGATTACGATCTGCGGAAACCTTGGACGGAGGCTTCGATAAAAATCTGTCTTGCGTGCTTCGAGTTGGAGGGAAGAAGCAGTGGCCGGTCATTAGACCCAATCATCAATGTCGGTGCCTCGTTGGGGTGAGGTGCAACAGTTGGCGAACGCTTTGAAGCGTGACAAAGACGTTGAACATGACGGAAGGACGTACGGAACGACGAGCAGGTATACATTAGACGATTACCTTAGGTCAGATAAAACAGCTCTTTACTGGTTGATTTCCGTCTCGATGATGGGCAACCTGGTGTAACTTTTAGCGGGAACAGGAAGCTAGGATAAAGACGTTGCAATAAAACGGAATGACTGTTTAAAATTTATCGACGCGATGATTCGAAACGATTACTGAGATGATCGGGGAAGAAAATGGTTTAGGGTTGGAAACGATGGTGGAAAAATTCGTAGGGAAAAACGAGGTACAGGTTTCAATTACGGGAAGGAATTATTGGCGAGAATATTGTAATCGGAAGAACGGTAATGTCATAAGGGTACTCGATTTCATATGGTGTTGCAGTCTAGGCGGTTTGATTAATCGGGTGCAAAGTTAAACGAGCATCGTGTCGGCTGAAGAGGCAAAGAACGGACAACGAGATTCCTCGACAATGGAAAGAAGAGAGAAAAAAAATTCATCGTAAAATTGATACATCCATGCCGAGAGGCGATAGTTGCGAAAACACTGCACCGTTTCTCCGGCTTTCGTTATCACGGGACTCGTCACTCGTGGCTTTCTGTTGTTCCGATGGGAAAACAGAGAACAGAGCGGTTCACGGTTAATATTTCCTCACGTTTACGTAAAACGGCAGACGTTGATTAAACTTTGTTCACGAATAATTTCCAGTATTATTGTAATCGAAGGAAAACGTCCATGATACTGCGTCGAGAAGCTTTATACTTTTTATTTTTAATTTCAGACGAAACACAGTTGCTTCGAGGCATTCGTCACGGTATTTCACAAATATTATTAACTCGCGAGTGCATTGCAAAAAAGTTGCGATTCGAACGGCGGTAACGGTACGGCCACGTAGCGTGCAGGGGCCGCAGAAAATAAATTGAATCGCTTGCCAGCTTTAAAAGATAGTAAATTGTTTCATCCGGTTCAATTGACACCCCCGGTATACCTAGTCGGTCGCGAATGAATCGCCGAATAATCGTGCCAAGTCGCAGGTCTTTGGTACCATTTCGGATAACGCAGTCGTTACACCGTTTGCACCTGTACATCGCGCGCTTCCGGTACACAGGTGCGCGTCCGGTTTTTAATGGAAACGAAAGTAAATTGTTAAAAAGATAAAAAAGCAGTGGAACGCGTTCGAGGAATCGGCTAGATCCGAGGGTGGCGAACAATTTCATCGCCGATAACAAGGGTGTGTAGCCATGCGTACCTCCATGGGAATTTCGGGAGTCAACTGGTTCCTATGCATACTTAATTACCCCAACGATCATATTTATTCAAGAGTATTTCTCGTGTCACCTGTTGGTTCATGAATTTAAATCATTGCGCGGTGAATTGGCTCCAGATCGCAATCGTGAAACAACTGCGAAATATTTTGCATATTTCGTTAAAAAATTGCTACCTCGTGAAACGAATGTCAAATAACCTTTTTTTTTTGTTTCTATTTTCCTTCAGAATCGAACGGACGACTCGAGCTCGGAGGTGGGATGCGGAGTACGATGCAAGATCGATCAGGTAAGTAAATAAAAAACTTTTCTCTGGTACAACTAAGAAACCTACAAACCTGCATTTCAAACCGAACATTTGAACTCTGTCTCATCCTTCGATCGAACTTCAGTCTCAACTTCAATGACTCGCAAGAAAAGACTCGAACTTGCGGACTTAACCGATCACCTCCGCATAGATGGCTCTGGAACCTTAAGTCTGGAGCCATGGCGATAACGTCGGTTGCAGCGCGAATTTAAAGTTTGCCGGGGAACATCGTCGAACGTTTATTAACATAGGCGAACGTCGGAGACGAAAATAAAGGGACGCCGGTCCCCTGGCACAATGAAAGTACTTCCGCTGCTGTCCCCGGGGTGCCTGTTCACTGGCTCGCTAGTAGAGAGACGGTAAACGGCAAATAAAAACAAAGTCAGGTCCTCCGTCTCCCTTTCTCTTTCCTCTCCACGGTTTCGCTCACTATTCGAGCGTACGTAGCCAAAGCCAATGAATGGATGAACGTGTATACGTATTACGCGTACGAATGAAAGAATGGTTGGGCTCGTACGGCTTCGTGACTTTAAATTGGATCGCGTACAAGTGCGGCCTATGGCGGATGTCGCCAAATTGTCGTGTGACTCCGGATTCACTCTCTCTGTTTGCTCGTCTCTTTCCGCTCCTCTGGTCCTCCGTGTCTCCTCTTTCTCCCTGTTGCGGAAGTCGATCGGCGAAAGCCACAGAAAAGCGCAACTGACGATATTGCTTCGGAACGTTGATGCTTCCGTTTAAACTCCACTTTGCACGGAAGAAGAAGCTAAGATAAAACTCTACCTTGTAGAAACATTTTCCACGTCTCTTGGAAAAAAAAAAGTACAAATTAACCGGACTTGACCGAAATCACAGAGGATCGTTAGCACGTTTCAGGGAGTACAAAGGGAAAAGATCCCTTGGAAAACGAGACAGGGAAAGGGATAGGCGACGAAACGAAGAAAGGACCCCCACCGTGGCCGGAAGGATATCCAGCAACGCGTGTCTCCAGGGTAGGAAACGAGAACTGCAATTAATGCGACGAAAAGGACAAAAGGGCCTGCGATACGCTTAATTATCGCGTGCCTCCAAAAAAAAAAACAAGAAAAAAAATTAAAAAAAAAGGAAAAAAAGAGAGGAACGCGACCATTAAGTCCGGTCCCTTCTTCCTACATGGTCCCATCACGAGGATGTCATATTTACTTCTCCATCATGTTCGATCGCGTGCGTTTTAAACAACTTCGTGGCACGAGGTTGCGTGTTTGGCTGAAAAGCCTGGAATACCATGGAGTCGGTATGAGAATTGCGCTCGAAACGATTTCCTCCCTCGCCTCGTTTCACGGTTCGTACGTTCCAGTAACGCGCACGAATAACGGTTAGCTCGCAGCCGACACGATTCAAAAGGAAGATGCTCTACTTTTTGCTAAACGCAACCCTAATTGCCTTCCTCTGTTAATCCGACGATTTTACCCGTTGCTCGTCGCTAAACTCTGGCTCGTTTTACACACGTTGTCCCTCTTTGCATTTTTAGAGATGGAAATGGGAATAACGAATTACATGCACACATTAATTTTGATCGAGCGGGTTTGCACAAGCTTGGTTCAGCTTTGATGCTTCTTCCGGTAATTTCACGGCTCGATAGCGATGCACCGATACCCAGGGAATTTATTTTGTACCAAGTATCGAGGCATGTATACCGTGTTCGTAAAGGAATTAAATAAATATACGTAATACGGAAACACGAGTGTCCAATCGTTGAAAGAACGGCGTAGTATCTCTTTATAGACTCAAGTGTGTACAGACGAAAGAAAACTAGAAGTTTCTCAAGCTCCTCTGGCGAAAATGAATCTGACAGAGTGGTTCCAACTATTCGAGTGCGCTTGTAAAGTGGTAGGCCACCAACACCGAAAATCTCCGTGACAAATGTAGCTACTTGACATTGGTTACTAAAAGCTGTTCTGTAGTTCTTGGAAATGAGGCTTCCAAGACCATCCTCTTCTCAATTATTATAAATCATACCTCTTTACAAATAAACAACACAAATTTATGGTCTATCGTATACCAAGACTATCCATTCATTTTAAATATCATAAAATTATCGATGATTGATGATAATTTGTAGAAACACGATGTCCCTTCGAGACGTCTCATAATTTACGTCTCGTATCGTTCGAGCACAGGGTACAATCAGTGAACGGGGTTCGAGCTTTACGAGGAGAGAACGGATAGATCCTCGTTCGTGGTAGGATGAAGATCTACGATCTACGGGAAGCCGAGTAGAGCGAGGGCCAGGCTGGGGCGTAATGTGTGTTGAGCTTTTAATGAGGAAGTGAGAAATTAGCGGGCGCAGCGTCGAGCCGCTGTGCTTCAGCTGTTTTCCACCGTCTGATAGTTTTGTCAACCCCTATTACGCGACGGTCGAGCCTCGAAACGGAGAAAATTACGACCGTTTAACGAGGCGAGCCAAATTCGACGGTCGATTCGAACGGCTCCATTGAGAAGAAGTCGAAGAAACTCTGCGTTTCGTGCGAACTAATTGAAAAAGGGGGATCGTGCTTGATACAGGCTGGAAGCAATGAAATGTCACGAGGAAAATGATTAATTAAGACGTTAAAAATTATCGTAGCCTAGGGTCGTTAGAGTGGCAGTTTTAACTATCGTGCATTGCCAAGATAAATGTTTGTTCGACGTTTCTTCTACCGTGCGCCATCAATTCTCTACTTTTGTATCTCCGTTTAAAATGGTCCCTCGGTTAAAAATGATAAAAGTGATGGTTGTATTTTTAATTCGGAGTTCGTCCAAATAATTCCTTCGAAACGAGCCATTTCTTTCCTTGTTCGATAGACCGATTCGTTGCAATAATCGCGTTCCACTCGAGTCGCATCGATGTCGCGCGTACTTAGAACGCTTTAAAGTCGTAAAATCGAACCGCCACCAAATGTTTATTAATAACTTATTTATCTATCGGCGGAGGTCCCTTTCCTTCTAGACTTTTCAGATCAGTTGACCTATGTGATACCCTCGAATACCACCGTACGCGTATACGTACATAATAATTATTGAACAGCCTCGTGAAACGAGATTTAATCAGTGTTTCAAACCACTGTTTCCCTTTCTGTTTTGCAGACCTTCGAGTTTGAGACATTAAAAAGATTGTGATATCAAATTATTTGCAAACAAATATTGATATTCCATGTTAACCTTATTAATACTGCTCATAGATGTACCGATGAAAATTAGAAAAAAGAATAAAATTCTTGTAATACCCTTTCGCTATTTTTTACGATCAAACACGTTTTGTTTTAAAGTTTAAAGCCTACAGTTGACGCAGGTGCACCATTAATCCTCTCGAATTAAGTTTTCCATGGCGAGCTTATTATTCTAAAATGTCGAGAGGAGTATCATTTATGTGCGGCGCCTCTCGAACGCGGCAGAGTGTCGATCATTCTGACAATTGGTAAATGGCTCTCTTGTATCTCGGTATACGATGTTGAAATAGCGATTTTACTAGGAGCAGCTGTCCACGGGACAATGCAGCTACCGTAACAAGAACTTTCGTAACGAGGATCTCGATTTTCATCGGGAACGAGATCAATCGTCAATTATTGCCTGTTACCGTGCAAAATAAGAAACTGGAACAGGAAGAACGTCTGAAACATACAGATTCGTCTCGTCGAACACCGGAGAACGATACTTGAAAAAGGGGAACGATTTACAGACACCGACGACGACCGAAAGCTTCCAGCCTAGATGAAACTATTACAAACTTGCTCTTCCTGAAGTCCTTCACCTCATCGAGCACGCTACACATTTGTGTATTTACGTTTCGCTAAGCATGCTTTCTTACAAGATGTTCTCAAAGAAAAGATCCGTTTGCAATGTATCTCTGGTTAGTTGCTCGTTCAGCTACCGATTTTGTTTGTTTATCTTAAGACGATAGATGATCCGCAGCATTTCTTTTTTCTTTTTCTTTTTTTTTCAAATAAATCCTTCCCATCGAAATGCAACAACGAAACCATTGCAATTCGATTTATTATTAAGCAAGATCGCTACAAAACGGGTTAATAACCAAGTCAAAGCAATAACGCAATTTTCTGAACGATAACATTGCTGATCTTGTGGCACGTTTATCGGCAAGGGAAAAAAAGACTAGACTCGAGTGAACGTATCGGCGCCAAAGCGAAAAAGTTCGGTATAACTGCGAATGATCGCGATTTCAATCGCAAACAAACATACACATGTTCGTGGATCTTTAGCCTTCTTCCTCGTCTTCTGCTTCTTCATATTTTCCTCTTCTTCTTCTTCGACTGGCTTGTTGTCGTCGACAAATACCCACATCCTCTCGTGCAGAAAGTTAATGCGTTAAACTTCGGTTCGCAAATCCATGCTCGGCACGAACCGACCGGTCGTCTTATGAACGTGGGCGTTACTTGAGGCACGTGCCTCGTACGTTCTTGTCCATCTTTCGAATACACGGTTTCGCCTTGCAGACGTTCCAGTTGCTTCAATGCCAAAATGATGTAGCATGCCTCTTTTCTTATTGCCACTGATCGCCTCGATTCGATCGTACGCCCTTCAACCATCGAATCGAGATATTGATTAAGAGGAAACGAGCGCGGGTTGCTTATTCGAATTTACGTAAATGCGTTGAAACTTTAAATGTTAATTCTATCGTTACGAAGGCATACCATGAACGCTCTCGAAATAAGAGTATATTAACAAAAATGATATCGACGGTACAGTAGGAGTATTTGTAATGTTAAACGTTCTATAACTTAATAAATTATAAGGTTACAAAACTCGTTCAACTGTAATACGTTTTATACAACCAGAAACGTTAGCATGTAACAAACATTGTATAACGGAGTCTCACAGGCACGTTTTGCGTTTGTTTCAGTGCACAAAAGGCTGTGGAGCGTGGCAACGAGCACTCGACACGAGCTGTCAAGCCGTCTGCGTTAGTACATTAAAACAGTATTATTTCTTATCCTAATGTTAAACATTATTTTTTTCTTTCTCCTTTTTATCATACCACTGAGCATGTGACGTTCATCGAACCTAACATCAGCTGTATTGTTTGTAGAATGGAACTCAAGAATTGCTGCCGCCCAAAGAATTGTACTGTGTCCTGGGCTGTCACGACGCGTTGAATCGTTACTTTCAACAACTGAAAGGTAATACGCACTTTACTTACGACAATATGAACACTCGTATAAGTTCTTTCGCGTAACGTGTTTCCCTGTAGCATGTATTTATCTATGGTATCTTCAAAACTGTGCTTTACCGTTGGATCACGGTATTTCGTGATCGATTCGATTAAAAGTTCGCGAACTCTTTAGCGTAACGATCAACCGTGTCTACTTTCATCTTCTCTTCCTCGTAATGATCAAAATTGCTGGTGTCATCCGGTGACGAGCACTTCGGTATGAAGCTAGGCTGTATCTTTTGATGATAAATCTGATTCCAATCGGTCGTCTGGAACCACCTGTGCCCTTTGATGTCCATGGTACCGCCCTTCAGGTTCCCGTACCGTCTAGTGAGATCCACTTGCAGTATATTCTTCAAGATATCCCTCAGCTCCTCGCCGAAGTGATGAGCGAACTTGTATTTACCAGCGACGATCTTCTCGTAGATCTTCATCGGGTCTCGCGAATAGAATGGAGGATATCCAGCGTTCATTTCGTAGATTAAAACTCCAAAGCTCCACCAGTCGACGGACTTTCCGTAGCCTTTCGATAAAATCACTTCCGGTGCGAGGTATTCAGGTGTACCGCACAGAGTCCAAGTTCTACCGTCGATCATCTTGCAGAATCCAAAGTCTGTCATTCTGATGTAGCCGGTGTTTTGAATTAAAATATTTTCTGGCTTCAAATCTCTGTAGACAAGGCTGCAGTGATGAAGGTATTCCAAAGCCAGAGCTACCTGGGCGGCGTAGAATCGCGATAGATTCTCGTCGAACTTTCCCATTCGTCTTAGATGGGTGAACATCTCGCCACCGTTGATGTACGGCAACACCATGTACACGTATGAATTATCTTTGAAACAGAACTCCATGTAGACGACGAAAGGAAACCTTACGCACTGTAATATTCTTTTCTCGTTATACGTGTGATCCACTTGTTTCATTTTTACGACTTTGGCTTTCTCGAGGATCTTCATGGCATAATAGGTGGAGGTTGGTTTATATTTGACGAGTATAACTCGTCCGAATGCACCGGTTCCAATCGTCCGGAATCGTTCGAAGTCTTTCAGAGAGATGTTGTCAGATTTGTTAACCTTCCATCTTTCGTAGAACGTTTCCTTCAGCTCGTCGAGTATCTTTCTGTACTCCGTGAAGGCACGTTGTCGTTCCAAATTCATCGTGCGTTGCTCGAAGACACGGTTCAGAGTAGAAAGTTATTCGTCATTTGACTCGTATTATCGAAACAGACGGATATTAGGATAAATAGCGCGGCTATAGCAGACTGACGGTCGCGAGTGGAGGAAACCTTGCGCAACGTCGCCATCGCGATCGACTTTTGTTGATTTCGCATGCGAAAATCATAACCAAATGATTCTTCGAGTTTTGTACGATCTCGCACTGATTTATATTTATCTCGACAATCAGCGGAAATAGGTATTCCTCCGGCACCAGCGCTTGTTGCGGACTCGTTGACTGCAACTTCTCTACGACTCGAATGGAAAGGAATAGACATCGAAAGACGCGGCGGAGGCATATCGTACTTAGTGCAATGGAGGTACGAAGAACTGGCCGAGACCTGGCAATATTGTAGAAATCAATCGTGGGGAGAGGATGATCAGATTCTGGTCGAAAATTTGCAACCTTACACGAAATACAGGGTAAGTTCCTCTTCATTCAGATATTATACAAGATATACACAATTGTATATTAATTTTTTTTCTACATAAATCTTATGTTTCTTGCGTTCAATTGCAGTTTCGCGTCGCGTTGCTCTTAAAATCGTCTCAACACAATCCCGAGCCTATCGTCTCCGCTCCGAGCGTCGTGATACGAACGCTGGCGGCCGGTTTACCAACCTCAGCACCGGTAATTGTAAGAGCGGTGGCAGTAGACAGCTGCCGCGCCTCTGTGTCTTGGGAACCGGGCCCTTTTCCGAATGGGCCACTTTTGTCTTATGTCCTGCGTCTGCAAGGGGCTGATCACTCCCAGCTTAAGGTATACGCCACGCCAGAACTTCAATAATGCCAACGATACTCTTGATGTTTATTCGTTTCCTTTCTTAGTTATTACGTACAATTCTTTCCACTATTGCGAGACGCACGAACGAACACGTTTCAATGTCTCGGCTATTTTCTCTATGCCATTGTCATTGTTTAGCGACATTCGTCGACATGTTTGTCGATGCAAAGCTGATTGCGCTTTCTTATACCTTCTAACTGTTGTACCAAACAGCACTGTGCGAAATAGCAACTGGTTCTACAAGATCGTCCACTTTTCTCCCAGAAATAATGTTCGAACAAGCATGTTTGGGCTAAATGCATGCTTTTTCTTTGATTTTTAAGATTTAAAAAAAAAAAACTATTCTGCATGCTAAACCGAATATCTGATACTAATTGTTTCAAACGAATATCCGCATTAAAAAGTACCAATGCTCATGGCTTCGAATAATCGATACTCTACTGTACACGAATTTCTACCGATTAATCGAATTACGTTTGATCCCGTTAATACCAGCTTGTTAACTTGTAAGAACCAGATCTCTCACGAAATACGTTTCTGGCATGGCGTTTCTTTCCTATTCGCATACCAATCATGTATCTACGGAGGAATCGAAGGGGAGAGACACATAAATAGTCCGTTTAACGCGTCTTACAATCGATCTACAGGATATACCAGCCTCTGAGAACACGGATCATTACATGTTCCAAAATCTCGAACCGAATAAGAATTATTCCATAAGCGTGACCATGAGAAACGGTGTTGGCGAGGGTCCTCCTGCGGTGACCTATGTCATGACAACTCCGGAACCGGCTGGTACGTTTGGCTATCACGCAAATTAAAATTGCAACGAGCTGCCGAATAAATTATCCTCGAAAAAAAAAAAAAAAAAAAAAAAAAAAAAAAAAAAAAAAAAA
>SMSQ01026049.1:170142-232635 GCA_019453375.1 Ctenoplectra terminalis
AAAAAAAAAAAAAAAAAAAAAAAAAAATACAACGATAACAAGATCTTTAACATTCCAGTGAAAGACACGCAACAGCCAATTTTAATTCTTGGAGGCCAACACGTAGTTATGAAGCAGGACGCGGACATGTTGGACGATCCCAGCGTGGTTTACGAGAACACGAGCGTAATTCGCGGAGTCGCGATTCACGTGGCTTCCGCTCAACTGTTCATTTCCGATTCCTTGGGATACGTGTACAGAACATTCATCACGAAACGCACTAAGCCAACAGTGATACTTAGCCCAAGTCAGGCGAACTTCAAGCCCCTCAGCTTGTCGGTCGATTGGTTGAATCTTCACTTGTACATTCTGGGCGAGGTGAAACACGCGACGACGGTTTGGCAGATAGCTAGATGCAATCTGGATGGAAGAGGCCTGACGGTGGCCGTGGCTGGTTTCTTAACGCGACCCACACACATCGAGGTTGATCCGTACAATGGTTACTTATTCTGGGTCACCAGGGTCGGTTTGTACCGATTGGATCTGGCTGACATAAGCAACGGAGTGAAGCACGAGGTACATTTTAAATAATACACGTAGAAAGAGTGGTCGTAATTTTACAACGATCCACCCTGAGCAATATCTAAACCACGAACGTGTCGGATTCATCGTAAATGACTTTAAACCGATTCTTACAGGTTCAGCCGTATTTAATTCTAGAAGACGCCCATTTGGGAGCATTCACCGTCGATCACACAAACTTTCGCCTACTGGTCCCTCATCATATTCAAAACACCGTGATATCAGTCTCTCTGGATGGTCGCGAAGTCCTGGATCTCCGCGCCAACACGCAGCAACCGAAATTCAAGAACGTGGTCTCTTTGGCCATGGCGAATGGTTTGTTTTATTGGACGAACGGCGAGGAAGTATTGATAGAAGGATACCACTCGGGTCAGAACAGATATTTTCACAACGCTTATCCGGATAGGTGGGAATGTTGATTCTTATGCGAGCAGCGCGGATATCGATACAGATGCTTCAATAAATACGTTCCTTTCAGGTCGAACGGTTCATTTGTCAGTGTCAATGTACTTATGGACGCGAGCCAGCCCGTTCCTGTTCCGGTCAATCCTCCTACGGGCGTACAAGCTGTTCTGGGGGTGGAGAGGGCCAAAGTTTCCTGGCAGGCGCCTCACCTATTGGGCGGTCAGGGTAAAGGCGCCTGGCAGAATTGGTCATACGAGTTGGAGATTAAAGACGAGTCTACCGGTGAGACGATTCATCAGAAAGATATCGCTGGCTCGTCTCATACTGTGCACAATCTTCGAGAGAAATCGGAGTACTCGATAAAAGCAGCGGCCTACACGAGCGCTGGCAGAGGACCTTGGTCGACTGAGTTTAGGGGTCGCACATTGAGGTGAATGATTATTTAAAAAATTAGAGTTTCTATTATCTTACGAGCAAAGTATATTTAAGTATTTTCTAACAATTTGTAAATCATTTTGAAACATTTTAATCATTTCTCAGGGACGGTTCACACGCGTCCATTTTGTGGTCCGCAAACGAAGGTCTTCTAAGGAGCGATGTGACTGGAGAAAATATCGATACCTTGATATACAAAGCGAGCTTGAAAGAAATAGAGATCGATTATCATATCGTTGATGTTAGCTGGTACAAGGATGTTCTGTACATCGTTGGAAACAATTCTGTGCTGTATCGATACAATATTACGAGTCATCAGAAAACGAAGATGAATATCCACTCTGTCGGGAGCGTTGCTGTCGACTGGATATCGAAAAAATTGTATTGGGCCAATCCGAAGCAACAGATTGTAAATAAAGCGATAATTTCTATAATTGATTTTATTACTCTAAACATTCCAATTTGTACCAATACATTTCCTTATATTTTTTGTTTAGATAACAAGAGCAAATTTAAATGGATCTCATCAAGAGCCCATGTCAATTCTGGCCATCGTTAAGGAACTAATGATCGACTCTTTGGAGGCGTATCTGTATTGGTCCACGGGCCACGCCGTCGAAGTGGCTCGTTTAAACGGTCAAGACAGGAGATACTACCACTCGGATGAAATATTTAATGGGAAACAAGTGATGGGATTAACTTTGGACACGGAAAACAGATANATTTGTAAATCATTTTGAAACATTTTAATCATTTCTCAGGGACGGTTCACACGCGTCCATTTTGTGGTCCGCAAACGAAGGTCTTCTAAGGAGCGATGTGACTGGAGAAAATATCGATACCTTGATATACAAAGCGAGCTTGAAAGAAATAGAGATCGATTATCATATCGTTGATGTTAGCTGGTACAAGGATGTTCTGTACATCGTTGGAAACAATTCTGTGCTGTATCGATACAATATTACGAGTCATCAGAAAACGAAGATGAATATCCACTCTGTCGGGAGCGTTGCTGTCGACTGGATATCGAAAAAATTGTATTGGGCCAATCCGAAGCAACAGATTGTAAATAAAGCGATAATTTCTATAATGAATTTTATTACTCTAAACATTCCAATTTATACCAATACATTTCCTTATATTTTTTGTTTAGATAACAAGAGCAAATTTAAATGGATCTCATCAAGAGCCCATGTCAATTCTGGCCATCGTTAAGGAACTAATGATCGACTCTTTGGAGGCGTATCTGTATTGGTCCACGGGCCACGCCGTCGAAGTGGCTCGTTTAAACGGTCAAGACAGGAGATACTACCACTCGGATGAAATATTTAATGGGAAACAAGTGATGGGATTAACTTTGGACACGGAAAACAGATATGTTTATTGGATTGTTCGAAGTTACGAGAGTGGATCCATCGTTTACCGGGCGCCAACGTCTGAAAGGATTCCTATGAGTCATAAAATCGTGCCCGAGAAGGTCTTTACTGTCGCATAATTTTTTTTTTTTCTTCTAATTTTCGTTACGATAAAAAATTTTCTTCTCAATAATTTTTCAATAATTTAAAAATCTTTTCTTCAGGTCTCGGCGCTACAGCATCCAAACATGCAAGGCCCTTTGTGTTACTTCTCAGAACACCTTCTGTGGCTTCAAGACGACCGGAACGCGGTGATAGGTGATTTGTCTGGCCAAAATACTGCCATAATAAATGGTATCACTTTGTCGGGCCTTCACATGGTGGCTGTCATGGATCCGGCGCTTCATCAATACCCGATAAACCTCACGTCGGAAACCGTGGTAGTGTTACCAAACGCTGTCAACTATAGCAATATTAGAGTAGAAGGAACTTGGAGGAACTTCAACATATCCTGGGATCCGGTGGAGAATATTAATTACGGAACTGTGTTCTACGAAGTGAAGTTCGCGGATTACATCAATACTAACTCAAACCCAGAGATAACGACGGAAACCTCGATGCCTTACAACAATTCGGAACAGATTTTGCCTTATTCGGTTCTAGAGGTGACAGTAAAAGCGTTTACGTATTGGGAAACGGCCCATCTTACCAGGAAAATATTGAGATCGCCGCAGAGTGTTCCGAGTCAGCCGACGAACCCTAGAGCGTTCATAGAATTCCATAAAGAACCTCTAAGCGAGAACATTGATATATTTGCGATATTTAGGTAAATATCGTGCGAAGGAATATCTATATGGATCGAGAATTTTTTTTTATCGTAATTTTTAATTTATTTGTTTCGAACAGATGGGACCAACCGGAGTTTACGAACGGTTTGATCACTGGATACACGGTACAGTGTTGGTTCAAAGAGAACAACGTGGAGATTCAAATCTGCGATCAGTCGGTTATTCCGTCCACGTTGTTGGAACACACCGTTCAAGATCTTTTGCCAAACACGACCTACTACTTTCAAGTTCGAGCTCACACGGAAATCGGTACTGGACCGTACACCGACGTGATCAACGTTTCGACGATATACGAAAACCCGGTGCCACAATTGCTGGTTGCCACAATGGACGCGGTTCGAATATCCGATTTAGATCAGGAAATGAATTATACCATCACTCGGCACATTGCGGTCGAAGTAACGTATTTGGCTGCGGAGAGCAAGATTTATTGGATCAATGAAATGCAGGAATTGGTAACATCGGATTTGAATGGGGCAAATGCTACCAAAATGTTGACTTTAAACAATAGTGCGCTTAGTATAACTATTGATTGGGTTGCGAGACATCTGTACTGGTCTGAGTCGAGTTATCGAGAAAATGGTGGACGTATCATGAAATTAGACCTGACCATGTGGCAAGCTGGAATTCTTAAGTTTAAGAACATCGTGACAACGAGCAGGCGTATCGTGAATCTGGATATATTACCGTCCACAGGGTACTTTAGATCCTTCGGATAATTTTTTCGAATCTTCTCAATACGTATTTTAAATTTTTACAATTTTATTTTATCTTTTATAGATCTTTGTACTGGATAGAACTGACTAAAAAAGATGGCGGAGTAATAATGCAGTCTGATCTAAGCGGGAAAGCTATTCAACCTTTCTTCAATCATATGGATGATTGTTCCTGTCCATACAGACCGTCCGTGATTCCTGTGATGACGATCGACAGTACCAATTTTCAAAAACCAGCCATGTATTGGATCTCTATGGAAGGTCACTTGAACATCGCAGATATCGATGGCTGTGGATGCAGTTTGATAGTAAGCGCAGGTTTCAATAAAGGACTGCCACCAACATCGTTGACGGTTGACAAGATGAATATCTATTGGTCAAACATAGCAGAGGACCAGATTTATTTTATAAATAAAAAATATCCAGACGATGGAGAGGTAAAACACTTCTATCTACCATCCGTACGGAGCATCAAGGCTCTCGGAAAATCCTTGCAAACCTATCCGATCGCAAACTGTCTGATACCTCATCAAGTGTCCTATAACGTGGAAGAAGTGATAAAAACGGCGAACAGCATTACCGTTAGACTTCCTCAGCCTGTTCCTCAATTCGATTGCGAAGGATACAGCTTGCCAACGACACTGTACACGATATACGTGTCTCAATGTCTGGAAAATGATCCCAACATGTGCGAGGACAGCAACAAAACGAAACTACAGACTTACGAAAAAGAATACGAAATAAAGGATTTGAAGCCTTTTACGAAATATAGATTGAAACTAGCGCTGAGTAATTATTATGCCGATTTAGAGTCGATGAGCTTAGAGTTTGGTTCCGGTGTTGTGTTAAGAACCGAAGCAGGTGCCCCTACGGCTCCTGAAAACGTAACCATCGAAGCTCTAACGCCAACATTGGCGATTGTTTATTGGATGCCTCCAAAAATATTAAACGCCGCTGCGGTAAGATACGAAGTACACTGGAGACTGGTTAGATTAATAAATGGAGCACGTCAGAAGGGAGAACAGTTCATAAAAGGTACCGAACGTACAACGGATGGGAGATTCTTCACCATGTTGGAGCCATGGCTGCCCGATCAAGAGTATTTGGTCTTCGTTCGTGCTTATCCTGCTCATGTTAACGATATTTACAGCGAAAGTCCTGGTCAAGTAGTAAAAATGTACCCGGAGCCTAATAACTTGACTTTAACTGGAGTCAGCGTGAATAGTTTGAACGTATCCTGGGTACCAACTATCAATTTGATAGTGAGACACACGTTAGAGTACAAGGACGTTGCTGTGGAAGATTGGCAAGTGGCGAACGATTCGAAGATGGACAAGGATAAAGTGACGTATTTTATTAAGAAACTGCAACCACGAACATCGTATAAATTTCGTCTACTTCTGAGATACTCGAATTATAAAAAGGATTTCGTGTGGCCATCGGATGGAAGATTTACGTTTCAAACGCTAGGTAACGAACTTTAAACATACTTAAAATTTTACATTGATCTGTTTTTTTTTTTAAATCATGTAAATGTATCGTTTCGAATTATTTGTAAAACAGGCGATGTACCAAGTGCTCCAGGAATGCCTACGGTAACCAAACTCCGCAATTCTGTGTACCAATTGAACTGGGAACACGCGCAAGCTCACGGTTCGCAAATCACGTTATACCGCGTCGAGGGGATGAAGATCAACGAAATCAATGAACAAATAGACTCTACCGAGAACGCAAGCTGGAAGCTGTATTACAATGGAACGGACAACTATAGGATAATCACGGGAGACATGGACCACAAGTATCGGTTTCGAGTTCAAGCTAGAAACGCGTACGGATTCGGTGCTTGGAGTAGATCCAGTCCAATAATCGATCTAACGGAAGCTACTGGAGGAATATTGGCGGCTCAACAACATCTTGGTTTAGTGTTGGGACTTAGCATCCCTGTTATCACTATTATGGTCATTTGCTTCTGTTATTTCCTTTGCCGTAAGTGTATGATGATTATGAATAAAGTGTGTTTTTTTTAATATTTAAAATATATCTTGTTTGAATGACTGCATTTAAAATGGAGTTGGCATGAGTATAAAAGATAAGTTTTGTAATTCAGCAGTGTACCGGCAACGAAAGGAAGACAAGAAGGCGGTATTACCTCCGTTAGTGAGCGATGTCGAGTTAGCGACTCTTCGGGAGATACCACGCGGAAATTTCGTTCAGTCCAACGCGTTATATGCGTCTACCTTGCAAAACGATCCTGATGATTCTACGCTTCCTAAAATCAGACGAGAACAAATAACGTTAGCAAAGTTTTTGGGTAGCGGAGCCTTTGGAGAAGTAAGTGGAATAAATAAAAATACTATATAAAATTAGAGAATTCTATTATTATCGTCTGTGTGAAAATGTTTCAGGTATTTCAAGGAAATGCGAAAGACTTGGAAAGACCAGGAATTACACCAGTTGCGATTAAAACGCTTCGAAAGGGAGCATCGGCTCAGGAAAAAACAGAGTTCCTTCAGGAAGCTAGACTCATGAGTCATTTTCGACATAAACACGTACTCAGACTTCTGGGAGTTTGCTTGGACACGGATCCACCGTTATTGGTGTTGGAACTGATGGAAGCCGGAGATTTATTGAGTTATTTAAGAGCAAGTCGATCTTTGCAACCATCGGATCCGCACGCTTTGCGACTGCAAGATTTACTCGCTATGTGCGAGGACGTAGCAAGAGGATGTCGCTACTTGGAGGAGCTCCATTTTGTACATAGAGATCTTGCGTGCAGAAATTGTTTGGTATCTGCCAGAGATCGAGAGAACCGTGTCGTTAAGATCGGTGATTTTGGACTGGCTAGGGATATATACAAGAATGATTACTATCGAAAGGTAAATATCTTTCTAATTAAGTGACTTAACTCTTTTGTCGTGTAGTAAAAAATATTTATTCATTTTTGATCATAGGAAGGAGAGGGATTGCTTCCAGTTCGATGGATGGCGCCTGAATCCTTAGTGGATGGCGTGTTTACGTCGCAAAGCGATGTATGGGCATTCGGTGTATTAATGTGGGAAATTACGTCCCTGGGACAACAACCATACCCTGCCAGAACGAATATTGAAGTATTACACCACGTGCGGGCAGGTGGAAGATTGCCCAAACCTCTGAACTGTCCACCTGGCTTGCATCAGCTCATGCTGCGTTGTTGGAGTGCTGCTGATGCCAGGCCAAGCTTTAAAGTTTGTCTTGAAAATATAGTTAGTCTTCGAAGTACTATAGAAGATGCGCAACTGAGCCCAGTTCACGCTGGGCATTACTTAGCTAGAAGAGGTAAGTTTGGGTCGAATATTTTAACAGTTGCATCACGTGAACTTTTAGCATGGAACATGAATCTATATATTTTTTTTTTCTTTTTTTATTTCAAATACATCAATTGTTAATTGAACAAGTACATCTTGGCTTGTACGATTTGAAGACTGCTTGTTAGGATGGTTCTTATGTTTCAGTCCTTATTCCCCCAGAATCGATTCCGTCTATAAAACTTGTAAACTATAGCTGCTTTA
This sequence comes from Ctenoplectra terminalis, assembly GCA_019453375.1. Classification (NCBI taxonomy): domain Eukaryota; kingdom Metazoa; phylum Arthropoda; class Insecta; order Hymenoptera; family Apidae; genus Ctenoplectra; species Ctenoplectra terminalis. The sequence continues at coordinate 178,011 of SMSQ01026049.1, forward strand.
TCATCTAATAGAATTATCATAATCATAAATATCTGTACCTATGTTTGTTCAAAACATAATAACGTTGGATAATTTCAATTCAACCTAGCAAGATGCATCATCATAAAAGTGTTTAATATATAAATTTAACAATTTGCTTGAATACATATTTATCATTGCATGGCTCATGCTTACAGGCGTGTCTAACATGGCTTACTTTGCTGACGAGAATCAAAATCATAACAATTCAGGTAGGTTCTCTATGTAAAGATCATCTATGTACACCGCTTTCTCTATCAATGTTTCTTTTCTTCTCGATCCAGCTCATAATACAATTATTAAACAAGACTGGATGTAATACAATCGGTTGATTTTCTCAGGGAATTCATGGAAATCGAGCAGTTCAGAAGGCAGCCGAGATATGCAACCGTTCCTTCAGAATTCCCATAATACGGCTCTTACATCACAATCCAGTGAAATACCGAAATATTTAGAGTTATTAGCTGATAACGATGATATTATTCTAAGGGAAAATTCAACAAACGGATACGAAGTGCCTCGGTCGATTCATATCTCCGATCAAAATTTAGCTAATACGAATAAAGCTGTTACGAACGCAGATGTAAAAAGTAATTTGAATCTTGATACATCACAAGAACAAAAAGACGTTTCGATCGATGTTAAAGAACATACGGAAAAAAAGTGTGATAAGAGGTCGTCGATATCTAGTTTGAATTTACCAGAACGTAAAAGAGCATCGATCACGAGCATGACTGAGAAATGTAATACTTTAGATAGTTCGAAATTAACTAATCCAACGATTAAAACACTTTTAAAGAGAGATTCTTTTACATCGCTAACTGATCAACGGAAGAATAAAAGAAACGCGATCGAACGACGAGGATCTGAAATAAGTATAGAAGGTAGAAGTTCTAGTTCTTTAAGCTCAAACATTAGTTTAGCTCCACCCACTCGACCTAGTTCATCGTTAATTAGTTCACAAAATGTTCTTCCGTTAAAGAACAGCGTCATCGGTGGAACCGGAGAATCGACCGACAGTAGCGTTGCGAAAAACGCATTGCCAAAAATTCAAAGGACTCATTCGAATTTACAAAATGGTAAAGCTAACATCCCTTTGGTGATAAATAGTGCTCTATTGAATTTATTAAGGCAAACTCCGGTCGTCGAAGATAGCAACAATATAGTTACATATACGAATATCAATACAGATGCTGTAAGGGTAAATGGATCGTGAAGTTGTTAAAGATGAAAAGGATCAAGTCATTTTTATAAAAGAATTGTAACATCGGTAATAACTGTATCGAAACTGAAAATGCGTGTGAAGTTCCATAGCTTTAAACTGCCATATCGATGTATGTACATATTTAAATTTTAATATCTGAAATTTATTTTAGATAAACTGTGGCAGAAAGTTTTTAACTGTAACTGTATTAGTTTTAGTCGATAATCAGACTTGTTGCTTAGCATCTAAGAAATGAGAATAGATATAGAGTATTATACGGTGATTAATCTGCGATAGTTTTATACTTGTTACCGCAACTAATGTATTTATTTAATGACACGAAAGTACGATTCAATTTTCACCGTTCATTGTACAAATTTCATACTTGGTGATAGTATATAGTGTAGTATGGAAACTGATATTCATGTTACGTAAGGAGTTGTTAAGTTTTACGTGTATATTTAGCACCTCTTTTAATAATAGTACAATTAAGAATAAATTTTCGAACATATTAAATTTTATACGACTGAACTGAGAATTTTTAAAACTTTATCGATATTTTTCGAGCAATAAAATTCGAAATGAACTGTAAATATTTTATTAATATAAATTTGATATTTTTTTAATTTCACTCATTTTTTCCATAAAAGTATTAAAACAATATTGTAAGTATCCATCCCAGAGAATAATTGAAGAAAATATAGCGTAGTAGGAGTAAGAATGAAACCTGGATACACATTTTCTGAAAACGATACATATTTTGATAACTTAGTACATAAAAAAGACAAACAGTTAATAAAAGATTTATAAATTACAATAAGAAAATTTGACAATGACTATTGAACAGTTATAAATGTCTGCATATTAAATAATGAAACAGTCCGATAAATTTCACGAAATATTTCGTGTTCTTCCTATTTAAATAATGCCTTCATATACTGTCTACTGTTAGTTCCTTACAAACTTTGTAATTTTTAAATAAGAATAAGTTCATTCTTGTAAATACCTTTACCCTTGTATTAAACAAAAAAAATATCTTATTAAGGAAATAATTATTGTATGAATTTTGTATATTTTATATATACATGTTTATACTGACATGCAAGTACTGCTATAAAATTGCGTATAACACATAAAATTTATTGTCTAAGTTTGGGTAAATAAAGTTTCAAATGTAAATGAATAAATTGTAATGTATTTCAAAAGTGATTTATTACAATTAATTTTTGTTTCTAATTACACAAAATGTAAAACTTGTGTAACGATAATTCTTTTTGTCAGGAGTTAGAAATTTTGTTCGAACAAATATTGTACTGTCATAAATGCTCTATACAAGAATTGTTTATTAGTATTATTATTTTTTTTTTTATAGTACAACATAAAGAAAATCACGAACTAGTTTTATACCTCGATCTAATAGGTAACGTTATATATGATTAATGTGTTTGAAATATTATAAGAGCTTTTAAATATTTTACAAGACCCTGGAATAAAATATACAAAAAAATTAATTGAACAAAAAAATTTAATAAATATTACAAATTATAAAATTCGTGTTACCTATGTAGCAGTAGCAACAGTGGTTGTAGTTGTAGTACTTAAGGGAACGTCGTCATCTAAGGAATCATCTTTGCTATGTTCGTGCAGCAAGACGTACTCCCTAGAGCTGAATCCAAAACGTACTACATCCCTTTCCAATAATTCATGGTATCTTCTTGGTTCTAATTTTACATTATTTACAAACGTCCCATTTGCAGATTCTAAATCTATAAGATAAGGACGAATTCGTCGTCCTTCACCACCACCTTCTCTTTGAAAAGATACTAATCGATATTGTAAAACAGCATGTTGCTTAGAACACGAAGGATGGTCCAAAGGTATATCAGCGACTTTGCGATCTCTGCCCATCAAATATGCCGATTGTCTATGGACATATAACGTAGGTAATGCTTTCTCTCCTTTGAAGGGGTACAACCTCCACCTGCGTTTAGGTTTTCTCGCATCTGCAGGTTCGGCGTATTTAATCACTATACCGTTTACAGTGTTAGTGTCTTCTGTTAATTTCCCAGACAATTCAAAATTTGGTTTGTCTTTATCTTGTGGCTTTGGCTTAGGTTCTGTTTTAACAGTAGGTTTACCCCATTCCGGCGAAGGTTCCTTTTTTATTTTTACTTCCTCAAAATTATTCCTTCTTTCTTTGTTCATATCATCGTGTCTCTTATTATATTCAATACCATCTCTGTGTTTTCTATTTCTTTCTTCGTAATCTCTGTGTCTCGGTCGAGATTCTTCTCTTCTCTGAGGCGATCTATCATACCTTCTTCTATCGTGTTGTCTCTCATCTTCTCTCCGTGGATGTTCATTTCGATTATCCCTATATATCCGTTCGCGTTGTGATCTATCACGATGCACATCATTATTTTCTCTTCTTACGTCTCTGCTAAATTTGTGAACGTCCCTACCTTCTCTACTGTCTCTGTAATTTTTACTCTTGTTGCCTGATTCCTTTTTGCTCGATCGTCTGTCTTGGTTAGGACTCTCGTCGCGTCTGTGTTTACGCCTCTTCCGCGATTTCTCGTGACGGCTGTCGTCACTGCTTTCGGAACTACTGCTGGACATTTTTATGTTTTCATCGGTGCAGTTCTTTCAAAAAGATATTCGTGAATCATTCTTTTAACATCTTGATGCGAAACGACGTGAAAACAAGATAACCTATACTGGCAATGAAACAACTTGTTATAAATAGTAAGTTTAAAATAACTAAAATATGTTAATATATATATAATAAATTATATGTTATATGCTTACGTTTTTTAGATGGTATTAAAATCTTTTATATTTCAATTTTTTTTACTAAAACATCAACCATTTCACTCGGTTGCACTAAACGAAACACGAACTGCCGCCAGGTGTACCAAACTTAAAATAATGAAATATGCGTACTTATATATTGTCGTATTTATTGTCTATATTTTTACGAAATAATAATCATTCTAAAACATTCTAACGCAATTAGAAATCATATTATTCTAAATATGTGAATTATATTATTTTTAATTTACTCGGTAGACTATTTTCATACTTAAATATATTTTTCTTGTCGTTGGCCTTCGACGTTCCTAACGATACCAATATATTTCCTCATTATTATTAATTTCTAATACTAATCGCTGAATCATTACTTTATTACACCTATTAAAATAATATTATGATCAATTATTTTGTCTAAAACGTTTCCGAAAAATTATAATCTACGACATTAATAGAATAGTGCGGTTAATTATAATTTCGAGCAAATTAGATTTAAAGGGCGCAGAAGTAAATGCCTTTAAGTTTGCTAACGATGAATGTAAATAGCACTTGCACGATTTAATTAAAGTTGCAAGTAAATTCCAAATGTACAAATTAATTTGAATCGAACAGAGTTAACTACAACTTTGTACTTATAGTTACTAGTTGCAACAAAGCTCGAATTAGTACAGAGTATATGCAAATTTACGATACCTTATTAAAAACGTCTGTACTTAGGTTTTAAAAAAGTTCACGGTAGGTAGAAAAGCGAACGATTTGTGTACATGTAAAAAAAAAAATATTGCGTTTATTTTGTATAAAAAAGTATAAAATCAATATATACATAATAATACATAATTAAAATATCTACAAGGATATTTGTATTTTTATGTCCTTTACCTTTCTTAAACCTTGTTCCGGTTTCGTTGTAATCTTAAGATAACATGTGAGATGACAGGTTTTCTGTGTTACTTTCGGACTTGGCACGCTAAACCTTGTTTTGTTTCCCATTTATTAAGTAGACCTTTACTATGATAAACCATAGTGTTCATTTGTGTAGCACTTAATACGATGGAAAACTCGAGTCATTGAAGGAGTCGGTATTGTCGGAGTTACTTTCGGCAGCATCTACAAACGCTGTGGACAAATCTCCAGCCAGTTTGCTCACCGTTTGTGAGACCACGTCGTACATGAAGATCTCTTTTTCACCTTGATCCGCGTCCTTTGGCCTGTAACACCATCAAGGATTATTTGAAAGCCGAAAGAAAGTGAAGACCGGCGATCACGATCGTTATTGCTAGGAGACGTTCGCGGAAGCGGATCGTAAGGAGCGTTCATGGAAGATCACGATGGAAGAGAATATGGCTCGTTAAAGAATAATTGCCCGCTCCGTTTAAAGCGAGTGGACGGAGTTAACGAAGGAAAACGGGTAGGTAAGCGTGATTAGTTATGGCATCGAACGCGCTTCTACCACTTACATGGTTACCAGCAGTACCACCGACTGTTTCTGCGGCTCCGTGCGACTCTCCTGTTCCAACCACTTCTTGTAGTTCTCCGCGGTTGGCTTTTTCACCAGTTGCTTCAAAGTGTCACCGGCGAGAAACTTGACCGCCTGCACATCGCTGACCCTCCTGCCCTGCCTCGACTCGATCTCTTTTTCTTCTTGAAAGTTATAGTCGACGGGCGCCAATACAACCACGCTGGAGATTTTCCGACCATTAAGCTGTGCTACGTCCGGAATAGGGAAGGATGCACCACTCACTTTGAGCGGCAAATAACGATTGTATTGAGACTCGTCTCTCGCTCCCACGGTTACGGGATTCAACCTGGTAGCATCATCGCGTATGTGTTGATCCGCCAGCGCCTGGCCTTGCTCCGTATTCGGATCGAAGCGTACTACTTTCATCTCCACTCCACCTGGCCGCAAGGTGGCCTGCTCGAACTTAGTTGTACTACCAGCAGTCGTCTTCTTCGCCAAAACTGCTGAAGAAGTGGAAGAAGAGGAGGTCGAGGAAGACGCGCTCTCTGCCGTTTTGGGTTTCTTGACGATCGACGGGACCGGTTCGCTGGCAGCTACCGCGGAAGTGCCTCCGGCGCCGTAGAAATTCGCCAGAGCCTCCGGCGGTAGTTTCTCTATCGGTATGTCGCCGACCTTGTCGTAATCCAGTATTTGTATGTCGGCGTTACCCAAAATACCGGAACTCAGCAGCTGCTCCCTGATATCATCTGGCACCTCGTCCGGAAGATTCGCGATGTTCTCCCTAATTTTCTCCTCTTTCCTTGGAGATACAGTTGTCGTTGTTGTTGGAGCTTCGGTTGTTGTCGTCGTGGTCGTCGTGGTAGTTGTACTCGAAATAAATGGTCTGATCGTTGAGATCGAATTGAAATTTTCCGAAGGACTGACCGGGGTTGCGTAAATTTTTTGAGAGGGATTCGCGTTGCTTCCGGAATACGATGGACGTCCCCAGATCGAAGATCGCTGAGGAGACGACGGAGATCGCTGTTGTTGCTGTTGTTGTTGAAGGTTTTGCGAGAAAAATCCTTGCTGTTGATTTTGAACGATTTGTTGCTTCGTGGTTTGATGCTGTTGTTGATCGTTTATATATTCGCTCGGTGGATTTCTTAGAATGTCTGGCGGCGAACTCGGCGGTTGAACGGAAACGTATTGATTCTGTGATGTGTCCGGGAATCCAGTTGGCGGGATTACAGGATTAGGTGGGAATGGACCGGGATGAAGTGGATTTTCTCGAATTGCATAGTGCTGTTCGAGTTTCGGAACGGCTTTGAAAATTTCTCCTCCAGGCTTTTGAATTTGTGGCAGAATAGGTACTTGAGGTATATTCGGCGCCGATTGCGCTTGACTATACTTCAACTGCGAACGATACTGTTGTTCCTGTAACAACTTCTGCTCTTGCTCTTGTTTTCTTCTGCGTTGTTCGTGCAACCTGTGTTGGTCTTGCAATTTTTGCTGTTCTTGCAACCTCTGTTGCTCCTGTATCCTCTGTTGCTCTTGAATCCTCTGTTGCTCTTGAATCCTCTGTTGCTCTTGAATCCTTTGCTGCTCCTGAATTCTCTGTTGCTCTTGAATCCTCTGTTGCTCTTGTATCCTCTGCTGTTCCTGCAATCGTTGATGATCTTGTTGTCTCAGTTGTTCCTGCTGTCTTTGTTGTTCCAACAACCTGTGTTGTTCTATCTGCCTCTGTTGCTCCACCTGTCTGTGCTGCTCCAAAAATCGTTGATGCTCCTGAAGTCTTTGCTGTTCGTGTTGCCTCTGATGGTCGCGTTGCTTTAAGAGCTCCTGTTGACGACGTTGCTCGTGATATCTTTGTTTCTCCAATTCCTGTTGCTTATACGGTGGCAAAGGTTGCTGCTGCGGTTGTTGTTCCACATTGAAAGGACTTCCTTGATTTACCGGCAGAGGTTGATTCTGAATCTGTACACTCTGATGAGAGACTGACAACGTGGGCGGAAATCCTGGTTGCTGTGGATGGTTAATGCTGACGCGATGAGGTGGACCGAAGCTATTGAACGGCGTCCGTTGTTGCACGTCCGGTAGACCTTGAATCGTTATAGGCAATCGTTGAGGTCGTTGCAACGGAGTTCTCGTTTGCTGTGGTTGCGAAAACGGTGGCTGTTGTTGCAAAAAATTTATAGGCGGTTGCTGCTGAGGTGGTTGATGAAGCGCCTGCGACTGAGGAAAAGAGTTCGCAATCCTCTGCTGCGGAAATGTTGGTGGCACTCTCTGATGCACCGGTTGAATCGGTTGGTACGGACCGTGTTGCCTTTTAGGAGATCCCGGAGGAGTAGAAGTTGGCTTGGCCTGTTGTTGGATAGGCGGTGCTTCTAGATCGCTGCGCTTATTGTGATTGTTCGGGGGCACTTGGTCGGTGCCAAAGGTGATTCGAATACCGCTAGAACCAGAGTGGTATACTTCGCTGTCGGGTCGAATGATCGTTCTCAAAGTCGTGGAAGGTTCTGACGGCGCCGGTGTTGCTGTGTGAACAGGTTCTTCCGGATAAGGCGCTGGGTTATCTGGCTTGATCTCCTCGTGTTCCTCGACAGGTGTTAGCGCAGGCACGGGTGGATCGTAGACGACCCGAGACTTTTCCCCGTAGCCCTTCTTTTTCTCGTATTTTACGTAAAACACTTGTATAGGCTCTTTCGTGGGTCTCGGGGGTGGAGGAGGAGGCGGAGGTACAGGTGTCGGCAAAGATTCGTTGGATTCTTTGATGATAATTTCTATGATCGGCTCCGGTTCGGTCGGGTAATAACTCAGCGGCGCCTCTTCGTAGAGATCGTCGCTTTTGGAGCTCGCCAGAGGATTGTAGAGCGGATCTCTCTGGGAATATTGAACGATCGGTTCCATTTGAACCGCATAGGGTGGTGGTCTGGCTCCTCTCCTTGGATAGAATGCAACCTGTTGTCTTTTATCGCGACTTTTCGAAGACTCATCTTTGGCAAAGGTCGCAGCGACGAAGATCGCTACCACTACGACAATCTGGAAAGGTGAATCTCTATCGGAATATCGACAAGGAACGATTCAATGGGAAGTATCTGCGTACGAACGCGGAACGCATTTGTGGAAACATCGGTCGCGCTGAGTAACCGAGTGACCCGATTAATAAACGAGAAGAAACATCCTGTAAGACCTTAAGAGGCCAATCGATTGGTATTCTAGCGTCGCCGAATGGACAGTTACTGCTACCCTGATAAGCGATTCCCAGCCGCGATCGTGTTCCCGATATGGCGAGGCCGAGTTACAGCACGTATCGGATATAGGATGTTTCTCAGGTTTAAATTGTGCGAATAGAACAGAAATTCTTGACTCTTGCTTCGCATGACCATTGAGAGAAAGAAGGAGAGAAAATTTAGGTTTTAGATTCACGACGTGCGCGTTTCACCTCGAGAATTCGGTGACTCTCCTAAAGCGGGAACCTCTTAATATTCCTCGAACAAAAAGAAAACTTGCCTTCGACGTACGTGTACGAAATGAAATTTATTTACTGCATCTTTCTGTTCGCCATCGAACAAACTAAGTGCCACGATTGGTCTCATTACAATACGAATCGCATTAGAAAATCGATAGAATCTGAAATTTTTAGACTGATAAAAAAAGTAAAGATACGTTACGAGCTATTAATTGAGCATACACAAAAGCGTCGATAATTCGATATACTTTCCCTTGCTAAGTAGCCAAAGGCGATACGCTGACTGATTACAAATGATAGAACCGCGTCGAACGTTTCCCGTAACTATGAGACAAGACATGGTTATTACGATGAAAGTACAAGCGGGCGCGTTCTCTTAAATGAGCTATTCACCCTATTAACGCGACACTCTCGGAAGAGAGTTTCTCCGGTTCCCGGGAACAGTCTCGAAAGACACGATCTTATGTACAATTACCAGTTTGAGGAAGCGCATGGCGTGTCCAAATCGGTTGCTCGTTGGACCTCTTTTTTTTTTTTTTTTTTTTTCCGACGATCGAGTCACACTTCACCGACTTCACGTGTTAACTTTTTGATCAAGAGCAGCTAACTCGCGATAAGCAACATGTTATCCGTAGGACCGGGCTTGTACTGAACGATATCGAGTGGAGCTTCGTATGGGAACTGAGGACAGATTGGGCCCAGAGGCCCGTTTCTCCCTACCTGATGCCACCACCACTGGACTCTTCAAGAAGCTCCTCTCTAATATCGAATACGGTGGGGCACCTTTCTCTGGCTCTGGTGGCTACGTACACTTTGCGTGGCTGGTGTAAGTCAGCGTTTCAAGCGTTCGCGTGCAGGACGTACAGACGTGATTCGAGACGAAAAAAAAAAAGAAGGTTCGAGCACGAAGAGACAGCGACGGGGAAGGGTAAACGGGCGAAGCGGTTGTCGACTTTCTTTAAATCCGTCTCCCGATCGAAAGGAAAGGAAGATGATTATATTAAAGGAGCGTCACTTTTCCGTCGACCTCCAAGGCCTATCGAAACCGAAACCTACCTTTCTTCTAGGAGAAGGCCGTGTCCGCGATTGGCGTGGTACATACCGAATTATTCGGTGAAAGACTATCGTCCTGGATCTTTGCACCTTACATACCGGCTCACGTACACGTTTATATACAATTATCATTACTTTCGCTAAAAGCTTGAAGCCGTTCGAGGCGAACGATTTCTTACCAACAAATCATTTCCTGCGTGTGACTAACGACCTTTCTTTCACGGTGATAAGCAGATACCAGCGATCACTTTTGCCGTGTACCAACAGACATTATTCGATTCTCGGTTTAACCGGTTTCACTTTCTTATAATTCTCTCGTACACGCATTGTTTGAATGTTTTAATTAGTCCTATTCAGTTGGGAGTTTTGCAAAAATGGATATTAATATTTAATTACATCCGCTGTTGAATTGAAAGCCACGTAATTGCTACATATTTTCATTACGATTCGTTCCTTGTTTTTGTCTTGCCACGATTACGTATCTTTTCTCCCTGGAACGAAGTCAGAAATTTTTCAAACAAGTCTAACTTATGCGAAAAGATAGCGTGCACTTTTTTCCGCAGATCGCGTTTAGTTTCTGCGAAAGGCAGAAATCTAGAATACCAGTTAAATGCGGATGACCTGGTAAAACCCTTAGTTGCAAAAGCTCTCTGATGATGCAAACTTCTCATACTTGCGTAACACGCATTCCAGATTGATCTATCACGCAGCTGAGATAGATTCGTTTTAAACGATTCTCCAACGGTCTTCCTGATCCTCCATGGGGTTCACATTTGAACTTTAGCAATTGAGGATGCTGCGGAAAGGAATCCTTTTCTCTCTGCGTTCGAGAGTTTGCCGGTCGATTTTGAAATTAGACAAGAGGTACGTTGACATTTAACGAATTCGACGGATCAACGTCCACGGTGACCAACGGGGGGATGAGTATTTAGCGAATATCCACGCACCATCGGGATTCGACGTCTCGCTCGTCCTACTTGGAAACTTTCACTTACGTTGGCGTAAGAGGTCCAAATAACAACCAAGAGATTCGAACAAGATGAGCAAAGAATTGAATGGTCAGCGATTTCGTACTGCGCGAAGATATTTTTTTTTTTTTTTTTAAAACGAAAGGAACCAAAGAACTTTTTTTTTTCTTCTCCACCGACGAAAAGATATTATGTAGTTGAATTTCGATCGAGAATAAGATAAAACAATGAGAGTGCTCGTTTCGTGAAATTTAATAGTTACACAGATGTTGAGGATCGTTCAAAGTTAATTGTCTGTTCTCGAGACGACCGAGGATGGATAAATAAAGTAGGTGCAAAAAGACACTTTTATTACAGCGTTTAGCAATAATTGCAACAGTAGTTTGTGAAACAGTATTTAAGAGAGTATTGCACGAATCTTAGTCGCCCAGTTCTCATGAAAGTCAAGAGATATAGAGTGGCAGATGATATGGTTCTCCTTCTACGGTCGTACAAGTTTGTAGGTATATAGTTCTCGGAGAGCAGTGCGCTCATGAGCAATAACGTAACTGTTGAAGAGTGAAAGTGCCGTAAAGTGGGACATGGCAAGAATAGCATCCGATCTTTTAATTAATAAATAAAGCAAACAAACGGTTCTCATTTTCCCTGCCTTTTGTATTAAAACGGCGGAAGATGTTCATCGTTTCATAAGACCTTGGCTGAGATATTAAAATTTGACCCGGGTTTGTGGGAAAATTGCTATCGATCCGATCTATCGTTTCCTGTGCTCGTTCGTTCGGCGTATACTTAGTTAGACGAAGAAAAAAAAAAAAAAAAAAACTAAATCGATTCGCTCGGTATTTTTTGCGTTTAGCATTTTAGCGTTTATTTCTTTTTATCGTTGACTTTCCTTTCAGCGAACTTTGTTACATCGGCGGGGGGTATCATTCGCGTCTGTATGCATGCTTATAACTATGTTATATAATTAGCTAGTATATGCAGTGTTAAACAAAAAGTATGTTTAGTCGACGTTATGTCCACTGCACTTTCTATTTCCGTCGTAAAGAGTAGATTTTTAAATCTTGCATAGCGAGAGATAACGTGAATAATATATTGGAAACTTAAAATTTTCACGGCAACGAATCATCAGATTTTAAGTTCTACATTTCCATTAAAATTGTAACATCTACGTGTGTACGTGATAAAAATTATTGTCGAAGAATTAAATATTTACAGACAACTTTCGACCGATATTAAGTTTAGCAACGATTACTTTAGAAATGATTACTTTGCGACAGAATTACAACCACGTGGAGTAATCAGTCAAATTTCCGCGGCCATTTCACTACAGCAATGGCCGCACCTACGGGCATTTGGTGCACATGTAGAGTCTGTACCAGAATTCGTGTCACGATTGATCAAATATTTTACGTTCTAGATGTATACGGATGGCTATTAAACTCTTACGTCGTGGTACGTAGCATATAACATAAATCTTGTAGCTGCGTCAAGTATTGGACTACTGTGTTGCATTTTCTGGAATTAATTCGATATAGCTACAAATGTGTGTTGTTTAAACGTCGCAACGTGTGTGGTTACCTTTATTCGGTGGATGGTTTTGATTTACCGTATAACCTGTCTTCTTTGTTTATACAGGATTTCTTTCAAGAAAAGTTATGGGAAAAATTGCCAGAAAATTGGAGATTTGCATTGCAAGATGCACCTTCTCAAGAATTTGGTAAATGGTTGTCGGGAGACATCTCGTGGTAGGTATTGGTATTATACGGTTCGAAGTTAATCTTTTGGATATTATACATGTTTTTTTTTTTTTAATTATGTTGCAGCATACGAGTATTGCCCTTAACACTGCTTGCACTTCGACAAGTGGCCAATATTTTGCAAGTCAATAGAAATAACGAAGATCCAAAAAGTATTATAGCTTGTGAATTCAATAAAATAAAAACAAATAATAACAACAATGAAATTCTTAAAAAGAGTAGAAACGATGTGTTTAATGAACTATATTCCAAAGATCACAAATTTAATAATTTGTTCTCAAAACACATAAAAAAGAAAAAGGGATATGAAATACAAGAGATAGCGCAAGTAACGTATTACTTTTTGCTTGAACATATATCTATAGCTTGTACATTATAAATATTTATAGGTATGCGCAGGCTGTGCTTACGAAGCTAATTGTAAATGTATTGTTGACATTGGATCTGGAATGGGTCATTTAGCTCGTATTCTAGCTTTTCAATACGGATTAAACGTTACTTGCATCGAACAAGATTGCGTATTGTTGCAACAGGCTAGGTACATAATTTGTTACAATGAGATTGCATTGTAATTTATATTAACGATGACTTTGTTGCAGAAAATGGGATCAAGAATTGTTGGTGTCCATAAGAAAGCATATACCTAATTTCTATCAGAAATGTCCTCAGCATTTTACAGCCAAATTAGAATCTTCAAATTTAGTCGAATCAGAATTAGTTAGTCGATTAAAAGAATTGTTTCGGAATGAGTTTGACTTAAGCGAGACAGAAACTGAGTTTGGTCTTATAGGTCTTCATCCGTGCGGAGACTTAGCTCCGATACTATTAAAGCTTTACTCTTCTAGAAGCGAAGCTAAATTTATTTGCATCGTAGGATGTTGTTACATGAAATTAACAATACAGTTCGTATATTTTTCGTAGAACGGATTTCCGTCAATCTTATTACGTTATTATATAATACGAATAATTTTTAGTTCCCAAATAAGTGGATTAAAGGGTTATCCGCTTAGCAAGTACCTGATATTACGAAAAAATCATTCATTAACTTATACAGCGTTAGAAGTAGCGTGTCATGCCATTGAAAAATATTGTGACAAATTAAAAAATGGGAATTACGAAGATTTAATAGTTAAGTGAATTAATAAATACATGCATGTTTGGACATGCATTGTCAACCGAATCGTTTGTTTTAGGTTCACACTTACAGAGCAGCTTTAGAAACTATTTTAATAAAAAAAAGTGAAAAATTACGCCATAGTCAATTGAGAAATGTTAAAGTATCTAAAGGAATGTCGTTTGAACAGTTAAGTGATCGACATATTATGATCGAAAGTTAAATATTTGATAACGAATATAAAAATGCACGAAAATATTTTGTATTTCTTTTTAGGTATTGCAAAGCAGCTACCGCAAATTTTAACACCAGTTTCCAACCAGAAGATTCCGATATTACGAACTCGGAGATCATCGAGTTTTTAAATCGATGGCAACAAGTTATAGTGTTTGGATCGCTTCGAATGATGTTGGCACCATTGGTGGAAACTGTTGTCCTCTATGATAGATTTTTATTTTTGTCCGAGAAAAATTTGACGCCAACGCTAAAACCAGTGTTCGATAGTAGACTGTCACCACGAAATTTAGTATTAATGTCTAGGAAAAAATAACTAACCGGTTTACAATTTTCAATTATTCTCCGATAAATCCTACTTACCCCGAACTTTCCCAATTTTTCAATCCCTGCACAAGTTCTCCCGATTGCAGTTCCCGCGTCCACGAATCAAAGTCGTTCCAGATTGCGATGTGCCATTGCACGATACCGCTTCGTTGCGCTCGCCGATGAACAGTGCGTTTCAACTTTCTTCTCCTGAAACAATTACACAACTTTGAAAAACCGCGCGAAAACATTTCGATATACTTAAAATACAATCTTTTGACTAATTACTTGATAATTTCGCTATTCGTACGCGCAACCCGAGGAACGCTCGGCGAACCAATCCAAGAGTGGGGCGAACGCTTAAGGCGCGTGTGCATAGTTGCGCCTTAACGATTAGGATGCACTCGTGTCGCGGCGTCGGTAGAGCGCGCTGCGGTGGCCGGCTACTTCGTTAGGGGCAGAGACGTTCCTCTCCAGCAACATCGAGATCCAGTTTCCCTTAAGCCGCTCTCGCGCGTTTGTCTGTTCTCGTCGCGTTCGCGTCGTGTCCTACCGATTATTTTCTCCTTCCTCCCCCCTCCCCTGCCCGCGCACGAGATCGTCGACACGGTAGAGAGCCGCGCGGTATACACACGGACGTGTCGTCGTAGCACCGAGTGTCCCGCTTTTAAAAGTAATTGCCCGGTGCCGAGCCCCAGGATGGCGTTCAATGGAGACGGACCACACTCCAAGAGGCAGCGACTCGAGGAATCCGGTCACAGGGTGAGTAGTTGGTACAATGCTATTCGGTCGAGATATATATATATAACTAAAACAATTTTTATTCCTTTTTTTTATCGTAAAAAATAATCGTTTTTTTTTTTTTTTTTTTTGTATCTGTATCGAAACACGTAAGGATATCTGAAAACATTTACTTTTTTTTTCTCTCTCTGCTCCGAACGTACACACGTGTTTCTCTTAAACGATCCACTAAATTCCAATTGCGTTTTGTTCCTTTTGTTCCTTTTGTTCCGTTAAAAATACACTTTTCTCTTTCGAACCAGCGAAATGTTTTCGGAATAATTATCTTCCACGCAGCTACGCGATATACCGCGATACCGTGGCTCCGAAGAGTAATATGCAATGCACAAACATTAAACCGCAGTCGCATGAATCATATTTACAATTCGATTGCATAAGTGATGAATTGGATCGTGGTCATTAAACTGTCTTCGAACAGTATTCGAAATGAAGTAGGTACACGCATTTATGAATAAAAATGTCACAACGCGACCTATCGTTATTCATTTTATACGCGTTCAATTAAAATGCCTTTATCGCGTCATTAAAAATGTATGATACTTCATTAGCATCGAACGTTATCTAAACACCGTTCGACCTATAATTTTTCCTCATTCTTCACCTCTTGTCGTTTCGATTGATAATTCTTTACACGTGTCAACGTTGTTACGAATAATTGGTTAAAAAGTTGGTAAAAAGTAGACGCAATTGGAAAATGTTAGACGCAACAAACGAGAAAGGTCATTGTCACGTTAGCTACTTCCTGACCTTCGTTCCACGGTTGCTAGCACTGCATGCTGTTGAGAACACATGCCACAGATGATGTAACGGTAGGCGTAATGTGTTACATACGCGTGTATGCCAATCATATTTTCACACGGTGTGCAACGGCGCACTTAGATCGGGATATTGAACTTTTATGCATTTATTCTTTGTAAACAATTCTCTTATCGTTGTGTACGTTACTTTGTTTGGTTCGGATGATATTTTACTCGATAACGTGGCTCTGTTATCAGAGTACTTAAAGCAGTTGGAGTACTACTGTTTCTTTTATGGAATACAATATTGCATGTGTACATTAACCTCTTGAGAGACGAATTCTTTTTAAAGTTGGAAAAATGATTATCCGGTTCTTTTCCTTTTATTATATTTTATTCATTCTCAATTGGTATCGAACGATGCGAAAAGAGTGAAATAATAACCAGAAGAAGGGTAACTATCGATGATTAAAGTATATCTATTCGTGTAAAAGAAATCAAAATTGTAGGTATTACGAAAAACGGTGCGAGCGAATCTAAATTATCTAAATTTTTAACAGAAAGTTATAGAAAATCTCTGAAAGTTCAACGCGGTGAATTGATGAAATTTGTACGAGAAAAATATGAATTAGTTATTTCGATCGTTTCGGTAGCTCTGGTGTTAAGGTTCTTCGAGGGGTTAAGAATATTCTGAAATCGATTAAAGTTTTACCTCAACTATAACGTTTCCAGATACGTAAGCCATATTCGTACAGAAAATGCTTTCGATGTAGCTGCTATTATTAGCTTCATCAGAAGTTCGTTCATTCGCTGATATTAATACTTGTTAGAATACTACCCCTATTCCCACCGTACGTTACTATCCAATCACCTTTTCAAAGTTTCTAATAGTCCGAACTACAAAATGTAATTTAAATTTGAATTCCCCGATACGAGCAACCAGCTTGTACAATTCGAACCACTGAATCGATTATTCTTCTTCGAGCATACCGAGTAGTCGTTTGGGGTTAACCCATCCTGTTGCGTTCATAAATATTTACAATTATAATCGTACACTTTGTTGACAAATGTAATAAAAAAATTTGTTCGCGTCTGATAAAATTGAAAATAAAAAAAAAATTATAATATATAGAAACATGATTGAAGGGTTAAAACGGTACCTCGCGATAACGATCTTTAGGAAGAATTTTGTTCCATTTGCGAGAAATCGATCTACGAAAGGTGAACGGTACCTAGTGACTCGTACATATTCTATGATAACATAGGCAATCGTTGCGGTCAGTCGTATAGGTCAGCATTAAAATATGTATCGACACGTTTCCATTCTCGGTTGCATCGTATTTTTCGTGGTCGATGGTACGAGTAAGATGCACGAAANAAGATCTTAATTAATAGACTGGGGATTTTTATGCAAATTCATATTTTCATGAAAAAACAGGTAATTCGCTAGGTCTTATTCGCTTAATATCATAACGAGTATCGTATTTTTGGTTCGTTTGTACATCATCGCTTATTACGTGCGTCCATTGTGCCTTCAAATTTTCCACAAGTGTATAGAAATTCGCGTTCTTGTGATAACGTACGCGATACAAAAGTAAGCTTGCGTCATTCGTGAAGAATTGAAACACACGTTCGAAGTGAAACGATAGCTGTGAATTTTTTAACGTTCGTACGAATCAAAGTTTGTACAAATTTAAGTGCAGAATTTTTAAGCAAGAAACTGTCTTCGAGCGGTCGTACGTCTTCCATTTAATTCGTAATGTTTTAATTTAAGAGTTCATCGTAATAGTCCAGCGTTTCCTGGTATAGCATGTGCATCGAGAAGTGCATGACGTCGAGAGGTGCTCGAATAATCCCCGGAATAGGACAGTCAATTCATACTATATCGTGACATGTTTTTCTATAACCCTTCCATAGCATCTAGGCACGATATTCGATCAAATTATCCTTTCGTTAGAAGCACGTCGTGGTTCACTCGGTTCTGGAATCGTGGAATGCACTGTCCTCTTGTATTGACGTAAATTGGCTTCGATATTATATAATGGAATAATACCTGGCTTCGGTGGATAAGAGCATTGAATGCACGATAAATTGTCATCGATCATAATATCATTGTTTCATCAATCATGATTATTACGAACGACACGAAAATAAACCGTCATCCGATACGTCGTAATGGCGTTGAAAAGGCCATTGTTTCGGCGCGCTGCAATTTTCGTCATTACACCTTTCTCGTATGCGATGATTAAGTTCCCCCTCCTGGCGGACGAAAATTTAATTCCGTCCTTTTCAACGCCTCGCATTCGACGATTAAAATTCTATTCGAGAAATCGCGATATTTTAATTCAATTGGAGCCGGCTCTTTTGTCGAGAGACATCGGTCGCTCGGCCAAATGGAAAGTCAACGTTTTCGAAACGTTCCGCTGCTCGCCTGGCGAATTGTTCTTAAATCGTTAAATTTATGGATCTCTCGTAAGCCCGGGTGAAACGTACGCGATAAGGAGAGACTCTTGTTCGTTGGAATTCCTGTTACGAGATTACGAATCCATCGTTGCCGATTGTCGAGAGAGGAATCAAGATAAAAATCGTTTCCTCGCTGAAACGTTATTTCCAGAAGGAAACGTACGTACTTTTTTTACCCCGTCCTCCGTTCATTCGGTATTTCTGTACCCGGCTACAGAAATAACCGTACCGAAATAAAAGCTTGTACTCGTTAGCGTGAAATTTCTTTGTAGACCGCCTTGTCGGATGACGTTATTACGCAATCTCGCGTTGCTGCTTCTGACGGAGTCCAAGGGGACCATTTTCGATCGCGTGTTAATCTTCTTCGGTCATAATCGATTAAAAAGTTACTCGTCATAACCCTTTGCATTGTGCGGTCACCATTGATACGTGATACTATTTTTTTTTCTTACAACAATTGAATCACTTCTGACGTGATATTTTATTCAATCAATTGCATAAAGAGTTCGAATGAATCAGTGAAGAAGAACCTAAGAAAATAATTACACTGCAAAGGTTAATGTCATCTAAGCAACCTTTTGCTTTTCTTTTTTTTTTTTTTTTTCTTTGATCTTGTAGTTCAAGAATGTTCTACGTAACACTGAACATGTCCCGTGTATGTCGTATTGAAGAAGCGACACATTGTATCCCTCTCGATAGTCTCCGGTACGTATCGAGAAAATCATAGATACGTCACGGATACGGATGAAGCTGCGAATGGAACGGCACAGTGGGAGATCATTCATTCGCGATTTCCGGCAGCGAATACGTTGAGTAGGATGTTGGAGTTAAAGTAGTCGTAGTCGGGAAAATTTATTGGACCATCCGCGGTCCTGGGACGTGTGATTATTTGCTCGAGGCAGCGAATTTGTCGGTTTCTCCGTGACAGAGAGGAAGAATATCAATCGCCCCAAGGAATTCATGGTTTCTCTCTGAAAACTTACTCTTCCGTCTCCGTTCAGGCGTTAGGATTCGCAAGTTCTCCGAGGCCCTGTCGGAAAGTTATCAGGTCCCGTTTTCCTCGGCGATGCTTGAGAGAACTCCCGAGATCCGAGAATCGTTGCATCAGCCGCTGCTGGTCGTTGATTATTATGATTAATTAAATTGGAGAAGTTGTCGGCGAAGAATAATTAGAGCAGTCCGGTGGCGACTGTTCAATTTTCTGACGGATGGTCTGCATTGATTGCGACCATCGAGTGGCTATCGATTCGGCATAATTAATAGACAACTGCTAAGTGCTATGCGGTGCAGAGAATTCTAATTACGCGAACGGAGGAACGCGCAATAGCGTTGCAATTAGCGTTGAGCATTAATAGATCTCGAAGCAGTTTCGTCTTTGTCTTAGAGCGAATCTGGATACAGTTCTAAGTTAAATGATCTAGTAACGACATCGATTACCCCTTCATCGGATTTATTATAGAGTCGTAACCTCCTTGAGAATTGAACAATCTTATCGTTCCGTTTAATCTTGTAATTTGTCTAATTTCTAAGTGTTAGGAATTTAATGAAACAATAGGGGATTATATCAATTTTCGAATAATTATATCCTCTCCATAATTCGAAAAAAAGGGTTTATAGAGACACCGGATTGCATGAAATATTCTATCTTTTTTTTTTTTAGTAGAAATTAAATTACTATATCTATTAAAGACACTAAAGATACCAAAAAAAAAAAAAAAAGAAAAATCGCATAATTTGCAGTATACATATATAAAAGAGGGTAGAAATAAAAAGCACTTCATTCAGCTCTGAGGTTTCTAGTCCTTGTTTTCTCAGGTTTTCGTCAATTTGTTCACCGAGATCCTCGAACATGTAAACTTTGGCGCTTGACCGATTTTTACAACCTCTATATCGTAAAAGGGTTCCGCTTAAAAGATATGTTGGTGTACACACGTCGATTCGTCGCCTCGATGGGCACGAAAAATTTTCGAGACTTTTAATCGCGCAAAAAGCACGTTTTTCATATGTGAATTGTTCCTCGTTTTGTCGGATAGCTAGCCTCCCGATACGCGAAAGCTCGCCAGAAATGATCGCGCCACATTTTACGAGAATTCGTTGCCCGGTGTTTTGTTTCCCTTTGTTCGGGAACAGACGTCGATTTTCAATATATTTTTGCACGTACTAGCCCCATCCTCACCCTTCTGCGCTTTTCAATTATCGAGCTTCCGTATGAAAGCTTCAATCCTATACGACGAGCGGAGAGAGGAAGCATTCTTTCCTTTCTTAAGAATTCGTATTAAAATTGCATCGTTTTCTGATAGACGTACTCGCGTGTGGTTGATCTTGAAATTCAGTCCCAAAGGAAATCGAGTTCCGTGTTTGAGAAAACTCAGATTTTCCCTATTGATAGATTTTTTTGTGCATATTGTTACTTTACGATTTTTCCTCGTACAGTACGAAACCTTAATCTTGGGTAGACTACAATTCAAAGATCTCTCGAAACGAATGCTATCTTCTTAAATTTCATTTAATAGTTCCATGCTTTGTCTACGCAAAGTTTCAACAAAGTCGATAGCCTACCTTATGCAGTCGTCCTATTAGACTTTATACCGAGCAATTTGCTCAGCTTCTCGTTGCTTTCTGCCTAATGGAGAAGCTTTATCGAAGAAAGTCTTGAACTTCGTCGCGGTGGTATCTCATTATCGCCTGTTTACACCGACTCCGTTGAACGTTCGCGAGGCGCGTGTACGCCGAGCCGGTGCAAACTCGCGCGAAAATTCACGGCATCGAGTTAAGCGAGATTAAGGTCGTCGAGGAGTTAGTAAGGTGAGCAAAATGAAATTAGAACGCGCGGAGGTTCGTCGATAGAGGTTGGCGGTCTCCCGACGTTTCCCGTTTCCCATCCTGTTTCCCATTTTCAGCAGTTTTGTTAGTTTGTAATAAGACTCGTTGTCAGTATTGCGAAGCGCGAAGCGGGCCGGTTCGTTGCTGAAAATGACCTGGTCGGTTGGAAACGGAAATAATGAACGGACCATTATTTTCTGCATAATGCGGCTCCGCTGATTTCGAACGAAACTCTGCTCGTTATTTGTCTATGCAAATGCGATACAGACTGCGCGGGTGCAATAGTCGCTCATTTACGATTGCCTCTGATGCGTAACTGGAGACTGTAGGTGTGGACGCGATACGGAAAAACACCAAAAATACGCGAATCTACGGATCGGAGCAGAAATCGTAATACCTTTGTGGTCTCTGTTTGAAGATGCAGATTGGATCGTGGCAAGAATTCTTGTAGGATTTTGATACACAGTGTGTCGGAGATGTTTGGTTCGAGTAAATATTTAGATTGACGTATCGGAGATTTTAATATAGATTCTATTCTATGCAATTGACTGGTGTATTCGACTTGTGCTCTTTTAATATCGTACAGTGGATGAATGTTTGATATAAAATTACTTTTCTAAGAATTTTTCAAGCAAAGCTTCGAGCGATCAATCGTCAAGCTGTTTCGATTCGAGCTGCAACTTTTAGGCCTACAAAATTTAGTTTCCACAGTATTTTTGTACCGTTTCATCCACTCGTAATCCAACAATACCATTTGTTCGTATTCGAGGTACGAAAACACTCGCAACCGTGCGAAATAGGTGTTCTCTGTTGGTCCCAGCGATCCACGCGTTCGATACATCGGTGTTCCGCGTCTGACTAATGATCGTACGTCTGTCCTCGCCTCCACGCGGTATAAATCTAGCTTTAGACTCGTCGTTCGGGGCCAACGGTGTGACACTCAACGAGTGATGCGTTGAATTCCACCAAAACACGAACGATGATTCGCGTGCCTCGGATCAAGCGAAATGGGAAATTAAGTTAAAGCATTCCGTTGCGAGCGTAGGTTCTGGTCTAGTAACCCTGTAGAAATTCAATTAACCACGACAGAAGGATTCCTGCCAGGCTCATTCTTATTTGGGACCGACGACCTGTCCGTGACGAGAGAATTGACCCTACGACCGGTTAAAATACGACAGACCGACTAAACGAGGGAACGATGACGATCGGTTAAATTTATGATACCTTCAGCGGTCATTAGCTCACATAGAACCTTACAAATTGCGATCGTGAAAGGCATTGTCAGTTCAGGGTCGTGAAACATGGGAATCGGATGTCTCTGGATTCTTCCGTATTTGTAATCGAGTTGTGGTTACAATTTTAATTTGCTCGAGAAAGTTGGTAGACCATTAAATGCATAATTCTAAAACGTTGGATTCCTCCATGAATTCGTATTTCAACGGTACGCGATTCCGGTTCTTAAGTTTTTTATTTTAGAAAGGCGCAGTTGGAAAATCGTAGTCACCGAGCGCGAAAAGTTCCGCGTGAATATTCTCCCGCCACATTTCTCGCATATCCCCCGAGAGTTCGGTATCGAGACCAAGAGAGAATGTCGTTCACCGAATAACACTTCCTTTTAACATCGAACGAATCGTTGTTTTGCGTTCGCCGGGAGCACGGAGGAACGAAGCTGCCCGCTCGGCGCGTTGGCGTCGAGCATTGTTCTGCTCTAATAATTGCGTTCACATTCAATTGGACGGAACGAAAAGGTTCTGCCACGCCGACAATGATTTAGGATCGACCGGTTAGCTGACTGCATCGGCTAAACTTGACTATACATCGACCAAACGTAATGAGGTGACAGCTTTGCACCGTCGCGATATTGCGTTGCCCAAAACGGTTCGACTATGATCGACTTCAATTTCAAACCTCTATAAACGCATCTGTTAACGCTCGAGTTTCTCCGACAGTCTCGTGTAGTCTTTTTAGAAGCTGTGCCGTCAAGTTTTGCTCGAAAGGAGGTCGCTGAAAAAAGTGCCGCGAATCATGTAGCTTCGTTTCTGCAGTCTAATCGCTGGAAGATATTAGAAAGTATCGAACGAGTCACTGAATTCTTTCCCTCGAACGATACATCGTTCATCGCGTATTAATACTCCGCAGCCAGCAGTAAATAATTTCTCAAGATCCTTCAGTTATCACGAGTACCCTGTCGCGACCGATATAATTTCTTTCATTCAAAAAATTCGGTCCCCTTCATCCTTCCCGAGCACTTTAATATCCACTCGTATCCCCATGCCAGTTGCAGCGGCATACATTTTCTACTCCCCCCTCGTTCTGTCGTTCTTCTTGTACTTTTTATCCATTATTGTCTCGACAACAACAACCTTGATACCAAGTGGAATCGATAAACACCGACTTTATTATCCAGTCGACAAGCTGCAAATGCACATACTTGGTACTTCGAATAGTTTCTACGTGGTTAGACCGGCTAATCCCAACTGACGACACTAATCTTCCCTATTAACGTTATTACGCCGAGGGCCAAGCTTCTTGGTATCTTTCGGGATACAGGAATCCAACCCACGTGTTTGTGCGCGCACGCGGACGGCCTAGGGAAACTATAATGCAGCTAAATGGATCGTGTAAACACGATCTAGGTTGTTGTATGCAATTCCTTGGAAAATTCATAGGCAAAGGGGTTAAACGTTAAAGCGATCCTCAGAGCTCGCGCGGGTTTCCGGTTCCGTGTGCGCGCGTGTGTACACCCTTCTGCTGTGCCTCTCTATGGCGGAATCGAGGTGGCCCAATTATCTTGTCGGCTATGAATTAGGTAGAGGATTGGTACCTATATGCCAGTATCTTCGTCGAGGCCTCTTAAGATGAAACTTTTCACGTATTTCGCTTTTAATTTCGTTGCTATCGGTTGTCGAGGAAAAAGCATAAGATAAGGCAAGACTCGCGGTACTTAATAACGTTCTTCGTTGAAAAATTTCTGTTCCGTGCGAGCGGATGCTTTTTATCCCGAGGATGAAAAGTTTCTCAAGGCCAGCTTTTGCACTCTTGAAACAGGGTAATACGGTACCAAGCTTGAAACCTTGGGAAATCGTGCTGGAAATTAGTGGTTCATAAAATGTAACCTTGGCGTGGACGAGACTATCGAAGGATCAAAAATTTATGGCGAAGTTTAGAAACGAACGGATGGGATAACGCGTTTATTGTTTCGATGATTCGTTGGGGGTAGTTCTCGAGGGAAGTTGGTTCGATTCAGAAACTAAGTCATTACTGAGCATAAGCATTGTTCTTACGGTTAATCTCTTTATCAGCACGTGGCTGGCATCCGGCCAATCGACTTTCTCCTCGACTCCGAGACGATCTACGACGCCCTCGCCTTGTTTTGATTTTACTCGTTTCTACTTCAGAGATTCCGCCTGGTCGGCGATACGGGCGTACCTTCTTTATGTTGATATAATATCGAGGCTGTAAAATTTGTCTTTAGATAAATTGTACGTTTTGTAAATTCCATTTGTTCTGATATTCTTGAGTAACAAGAATAATGTGAACGAGTTTCTTGGTAGTATATATTTCACAGTGTACACTAATCCGTTCTCGAATAAATTAAATCATCGCCAGATATAAAATTTTGATTATTAATTTCGTAATTTCGCTCGTATAAAGAACACGAGGTGTACTATCGCGTATTGGTATTCACTCGTAAAACGATGGGAGAAATCGAGCAGCTCGCTCGAAATGGCGTTCGCTGGCCAGTTCCGGAAATGAAATCGTGGCCGCGAATCGTCGAGGCTGTACAGTAGATACACGAGATCTCCGGTGTTCTATCGCGATACGCGAAAATTTATCGGAACCGCGGTAGGCGTTGACGGTAGTATATATATATATATATATTTTTTTTTTCCTCGGCTGGTCGGTATGATCCATTGAGCGTGAAACCACGTGGTTGGCGTACGGCCAGTGCTGAGTTATGTTTATAACAACGTATTACAAATTCTACGTGGGATTCACCGCGCTTCGTAACGGCGATACTATGCGGGTCTATACGACGATGCGACACGCCGTCAGAAATCTTGGACCGCGTTCCCACCGATTCCCTGTTAGCTTCCTACTTTTTTCTCTGTCGACGAGATTTTGCTTGGCCACCTGCCCGTTCCGACTCTTTCTACATCCTATTCCCTCTGTTTTTCGAGAATATTTGGAAACGTTTCGCGAAACGGCCCGATGTACGCGGTAGGCTCTGTGTTCAACGTACACGCAAGAAACAGTGCGACGCGTTTAAACAAGGTTGTCGCTACGCTCGATCGATCGTTCATCCTGAAGAGAGAGAGAGAGAGAGAGAGAGAGAGATGGCAAAATCGATTAAATTTTTCCACGGTGTAACGTTCAATTCGTTGACTAGGTATATTCTTTTCCGAATAATCCGCGAAATGCGCTTAAAGTTCACTCGGCCGACTCGGAGCGTTAATCCTATTAGAGGGGGACTATTCTCTTAATGTTTTACCTTTCGAATACTTGGCACAGTCTGCGCCAATTCTCGACGCATCGAACTACGAACCAAAAGTTGAAAATTATCGAACCTCTCGACTGGATAAAAATTAAAGCCGATTCTTGATCGGTGTCGTCGATTTTAGAAATGATCGGCCCAAAGATCGCGATGAAATTTAATCGATAGGATTGATCGCGACACCGTTGGGACGTTGTAAAAATAGATCGGTGAAATACTGTTGCGTTGGGAAATTGGAATTGAAATTTAAACGACATTCACTGGTCGCCTTTCAGTGTAAAGGAACACCTAATTGGCGTGGCTCCGTCGACGAATAATGAATGTTAATTTCTAACAGAGACTCGTCATTCAATTACACCACCCTTTTCACAGCCTCTCGACGAATTTTTTTTCGCATCGATTCGTTTCCAGGTGAAACTTTTGTCCGCGATTCCGGCGTCGTCGAATCGACCCGATTGTTTCCGGTTAAAGCACGATTACGTAAGCGTGATCGTACAGTTTCGTCTCGTTGTGATTAAACAGCGTTTCCGTCGACTGTGCGCTGTCAACTAAGATCGTAAATTACGGAAATGAAATTACTTTCGCAAAGCTATCGGGTCGTTGTTGGCGATACCGTTCATTACGGTAAATCTGCGTACACTCGTAATATAATGCTCCTTCGAACCTCTCGGTCACTATCATTCGCCGCACGAGGTGCATCCGATTATAGTTCAGATTTATCGCCGTCGTTACTTGGAAAAATTTCGCGCGGAGGAATAAATTCTAGCGGCGTTAGAATCTCCGAGAAACGAGATACTCTGCGCTCCATCGAAATTAGGAAATTGAGTCAACCCATATTTCCATCCCTTACTTCGAATACAACATTACAGGTACTAATTTCTGAAAACGAGATACACACGACTCATATTGCTCGTATTCTAAGAACTTTAGATCCCATCGTACAGTAACTTCACCTTTGCGTATTACTTTCGCCATTTACAATACCCAATTAGGGAAAATATATCGCTCCATATCTCAAGCGCGGTTTCCCTTAAATTATGTTCGCAGCACCAAATGCTCGACGCGTTATTTCCCGATAATCGATTGAAGCGATATTTCGCGGACGCTTTAAGGGTTTACCTATGCTATCCAACACCTACCGCCCCTAAAGTGTCTCGCTGCACTATTTCCGTCGCTTTGGGTGCTGTCGTAAAAAGACGCGTAGACGTGTATTAATAGATTGCCCGAGTACGCATCCCCGGTGACATCGCGTACCATCGAAATTCAGCCAAAACCGCAGCGTGAATTTCTCTTATGCAACCGATTCGACCAATACACGAGAAACGATAGGAGCGAGTGTAGTTGTGCGGAAGACGAACGGATAGGACGGCTGTGTGGAAACCCAGCGATTGAATCTCAGATTTTTGGAGGAACCTTGTTTCCATGCAAAGCGCGACGAGTTTACTGCATTTTTGGCTTTATCTCTTTTATAATATTGCATTTGTTATTCGGAGTGGTTACGAACCTTTATACTGTTCATACATATTTATCGTCAACACATTATCGGAATTTTGCTCAAGCCTTCGATCATGTTTTGTTTCAGAATCACGAGTATGGCGGGTACGGAGACGAGCCGCGACGTAAAAGGTATGTATACGAAATTATTTATTGGTTCGAGAATTTTAATTCGTGTTCCGCCACGGAAAGATAAATTGTGAACCAAATAGGAATTTTGGATTTCGAGTGTTTGGAAGCTTTAGGAGCACGTAGATCGTACACGTCCCTTCGATCGCTTTGAACATTGTATCGATTATAATGTTATGTAGATACGCTCGTTCTCTTTGTCCTCATTCAACAATTGATCTTGTAATGTCGCGTTGAGTTGATCTATTAACTTGTGTAGCAATTCGTTTCGTTCGACGATAGGGTCTGGCTGTAATAATAATATTCACTTCATGGTATCCTAACTGATGGTGTAGAATAGGAACACGAAGCGAATAAATGTAGATTTCTTTTTTTTTTTTTAGGTACTCTCAAATATACGTGCAGTCCGAATAAATTATTTTCATGAAAGTTTCGAAATCATTCCGATACGTTTAGTTGTACCGCGTTCAGAAACATGGCGTCCAGGACAAAATACGTCCGTCGGTTTATCTCCTCGTTAGAAGATTTCATTCGCGAACGAAAGTTAGCGCGATTTCCATAGAGAGAGACTGATATCGCTTGATATCGAATTCCTGCCGTTCTGAATCACACTTAACGCTCGAGTTAACTTCTTATTATTAGACTTGGCCCGAGTCGGCACTTCGGATCAGTCTGAAACTTCGTTGACCGTCTCCGACGTTTTAATTAATTTTGACGTATGCATCGGGTCTCTCTTCGTCGTTATCATCGGCCAATTCCGAGCTCGCGAGGTTCATCCTTTAAATGCCGAGTCATTGTCGCTAACGGTGCATTGCTATGCGAGCAAAAACGATACACGACCGCTTGGCTACGCTCGAACGTTTCAACAGCGCGTGTAAAAAAAGATCGGATGATTTTTCGCGCTTTAATCGGGCAAACAAAACCTCTCGGTACATTTCCATACTCTTAAGAGCGTTAAAGTGGGGAATTATTTTCGTTACGGAGCACGAGAAGGGTTGAGGACAGTGAGAACGAGTCGATCGATAGGAAGAAGCTTTTTCTTTTTTTTCTTTCTTTCTTTCTTTTTTTTTTTTTTTACTTAGCTCTGTCGTTTCTTTTCTTCATTTGCGTTCGAGTTAGGGGTTTTCGAGACACGAAGAGTCGAAGTTTAATCATTTAGAGTAGGAGCAACAGATTCGCCAGAGAATTGGCCACTTTGAATTGCAGAACGGGAGCAGAGGTCCCACTTTTCTTTTCCTTTTCTTTTTCTTCTCGCGGAAAAATGGTAGGCAGTTGAATTTCCAATTGGTTGCAAAGCGAGAGCAAGAGGGATGGAGGAAAATTGAGAGAGAAAAACAGAGAGGGAATACCTCGGTGCCGGCCATGAAAAATGTATAACCAGCTATCCTCTCTAGCTATCCATCAATAGGTGCTTCCCTTTCGTTGTATCGCGTCCACGTTGAATCACGGAAGGAAATTACCGGGGTGCGATTTTTCCTTCGTTTCTCTTGCCGGATAATCGAATATATTCCTGCTTGAATCTTTCGGCCAGGTCGGTCGCTCGAGCTCTGATTTAATAAAAAAATTTCACCAACTGTGCACTTTTCCTGATGTAATTTAACTGCAATTCAACGTGTCGCGCCCTCTCTTTCTCGGTAAAATGCAGAATTTTTCGCTACCCTGACTCGCCAAGAATTGCGTGACGTGATATAACGAAGATACATCGAGTTAGCGTTCCCAACGAATTAAATTGTTACCATTATTCAGCGAGTTTATCACAAGTAAAAATTGCTACGCGTAATTGAACGCTTGAACGATGGACTAATGGCACCTTTTGTTTCTTCTTTTTTCAGAGAAGACAATAACAAACCAAATCACGTTCTCCTCTTCACAATTATCAACCCAGTCTACCCCATCACTGTGGTAAGTGTTACTATGAAACATTCGCGTTATACTTGCCGAGTCTCAGGTTTCTAAGTAAGCCTGTTAATCGAACATGATCGAACGCTCTCGGTACTTTGAACTTTTCAAACATATCGTATTTTATTCGCGTGATCTCAACGAGTCGAACTCTCGTGATTCACCGATGAGTTTTCGGTGAGCGTGAATGTTTGCAAACGCGACTTTGCGTTCCGCGAGCATTTGGCGTACGCGTGTAAAAGCGGATCAAATGGACACTCGGAAAGATTGTTTCCACGACTCTTGACACGAGTGTCGCTGGACAACCGTGAACACTAGACAATGGTATTACCTATAACGCGAAAAGCGAACAGAAAGAAAAAAAGATAGAGATAAAATTGAAGTCGACGAGGAAGGGGGTGGATGGAGAAAAGAGAAGTTTAAACAGAAACGGAAAAAGTATTGGAAACGAAAGACAGGACAAAAGTTGTTGGCACAACGTGAGCACCATACGTTTCACAGGCCGTCGCACTGCATTTTATTTCTGTTTTGCGCCAATAATAGATGAGCCCTGTCGCTGTTTCTGTCTCTCGAATGGTCGATGCCTGTGCGATCTGGCATTGTTCGCACTCCATCCGTTCGCGAGTCCTCGCATAGTTCTCGGGTCACGATACTTATTTTGTTTTTTTTCCCTACTTTTTTGTTTTTGTCGTTATCTTCGCGACAGACGCACTAATTAAAGAGCCTCTAAACCGAAGGCTTTTACGCGGTGCGCTTTCTTGCGAGGTTCTGCCGTTCCTTTTTCGTCCTCCGCCGTTTCTTCGTCGTTTCTGTTCTTTGCGAACGTGCACCATCGATTCATCGTTCCTCCGTCTCGCTCGAACTTTCCGATGGAACATCGGTTTTACTTTAATTATCCTCGCTAATTTCCGAGCTCCCGAACCAATTGAAATTTTAATCTCTTCGGCGTATAGGCTTAGCCGACGTAGATTTACACGCGCGTTGCACCAGCCGAAGGCCAGCCACAGAGGCGGATGTTACGGAGGGTAACTTTCTCTCCGCTTCTAACAACCCTTTATCAATAATTACACAATAGCATGATTTAATGATGCGGAACACGTACACGAAGAGACACTTTGCGTCTCGCGAGCTTTCGAAATCGACTTTTTTTTTCCCCCTGCAGTTTTTCTCTATTTTCCCGCAGAGAACGAGAAAGTTTCATTTTCTCAATTTGATTAAAAGCTTTTTTTTCCGAGAAAAAACAGCGTTCGGGCGAAATGAAGTTTCTTAATCCCGCCCTTGTACTTGCAACTCGTTCCACGGTGCTTGCGCTTTTTATAACCCTGCTTGAATACGTATTCGAACCAGGAAAATTGGAGAGGATTTCACTTTTCATATCCTGGAGGTTGGAGAATAGGTATATTGCTAAGGTTCTCGAGAAGGTGAAACGTTTAAGATCGTTTATTAAAACCTTCCTCGAATCTCCATTCGGTCGCGTCAGCAATATGGAAAGCCAACATCGTTAAGACGGATGTTCAGATGCGGTAATCTCGAACGTTGGAGTAGCATGGCCGCCGCGATAGCCTATCAATATTTTCTCAAAGAACAGCTAATGTCAAGGAATCCGATTTCTTGCACTTAGTTCAGCCACGATACGCAAATTGTTCCTAATAACTTCGAGAGCTTTAACAGAGGTGCGTGTCACCGAACTGATAAACGTCGGGCCGCATCAAGCTCCATAAATTACCTTCTAAACACCTCTGTGTATCTTGAGTTTCGAACAATTTGCTCTATTTCGTTGCTAGTCACGCGGTTCGATAAACAGCCTCATATTGTACGAAAGAAAATGTATAGAAAGGCAAGAGCACCGCGCGTGCGAGAGCCGTTCTATTCATCATCGCACCGCGAGGAATTTATTGGAACGGCGTGTAACGCGCGGCAGACGTTTCGCCTTTAAGCACGTTGCACACTTGGCCTCGCGTGCGTATCGAGTCTTTGCGCAAACACCAGGCGTCTGGGTTTCCTAGATCGCCAAGTTGGAATTTGTTGGTGCGTTCACGCGTCCCATCGTGCCGTATTTTTGGCGCAATTAGAACGGATAAGCCGATACATCATCGTATTACTCGGAATTGAACTAAACGCTCGGAATTTGGCCGAGCCGGGCATTAAGCCCTTCGCACGCTTGATAGAACCGATAGAACCTACCAACGGGACCGATAAAGCCAAACCGATGGCCATACGTATATTTCGTATTTCACGGCCTCGATACACGTATGTGTACAGGTAACTTTTTAGAGTTCTCAGCCGAGGGATTCGATGTGACAAATTTCGAAGGCACCTATGGAATAAGCCGGTGCCAGGTTTTCGACGTCGCTCAAAAGAACGGCACCATCAATCACGCGGCTCACGGTGCGCGTACGCGAGTCGAATACGATTTCATGCACGTGCGTTGGAGAGAGTGTGCGCAGGGCCACTTTTCCGTATGCGAGCGTGTAATGGCTGGATACATTATATACACGCGTATCCTAATACGTTATGTCAGCTAGGTCGAAATGCTATGTCGGCTACTGTAGATGGCCATGAATTTTCGCGTGTTTTAATTCCCGCAATAACTCATCCAGTGGCCCCTGTTAGAGTCAGCGGATTAAGATTAACACCTTTGCCATCCTGTGCGAACCGAACAGGCGACAACCGTGTTTCTGCTCTCTTACGTGCTTTTATTTCAACTACCGAACTATATTACTTGGTGGCTGGGATAGATGTTATTTTAGAATAGCGGCGCTTCGTACAATTTATAACCCGCTGTTTACCGTTCTCGCGTCACCGATAGCTCACCCGATTGCTCTAGTGAAAATATTTTAATTGGCGATGCCACCACGGTCCTCAGTCGCTTGGCTAAATATGAATTTCTTAATGGAAGTCCGGAGGTATATTATGGGAAACTTGCACGCTGACTTCAACCAACTTCTTACCTCTTTAGAGTTCTAATCGAGACCATCACATTTTAACGTCCATCGTGACACGGTAATAACAGCAATTGACGATCGTTTGACTACCCGACGAGTTGTATCATCGTAACGGCAATATACATTTTCCCAGTCTTTAAGTTACGTTACGATGGTTATATTATCTGAATCATTAAACTCGTTCTCCATCACGTTCAGCTTTAATCTGCCATAACTTGCGTCGCGAAATGAAGTTCCAAGCGGGACCAGGCGAATATCCGAAGCTGTAAGCTCTCTCTCTCTCTCTCTCTCTCTCTCTCTCTCTCTCTTTCGTGCCAGAGTGACACGAGGCCAGAATTATATTCCCATACGTGGTAGCAAGATGTGTTCTACGCGGTTTTCGTACAGACTGTGTAAGCGGTTGACGTGTTTAATGCCCACGACCTACTTCTCCCTTTCGCCTGGAGAAAGGCTGTCTCGTAAATTGCCATTTCTTATGCATTCGTTGCCGATTCCTAACTAACGCGGATCCGTGACGGTCGAGGACAAATCCGTCGAGTGTCTGACTGTAGCAGCTACATCGTTTCCTGTCTTCCCGCTCGTTGAAATGCTTTGAATTTCGCTGCAGAAATTTCGCTACTCTCGTTCGTGTTAAAAGCATGAATTTTCGAGTTGCGGTCAAAGAATCTCGCAGAAGGGAGGTGAAACGATGTTACAACTAATGATAGTATGCTCTTTGAGGTACGTTTCAACTACGTCATTCTACAATGAACGATATAGACGAGAAGCGAAACATTTTGGGACGGTGTTTGGTTAATGTTAGCATCATTGTTAGATCATTGTTACGTACAGTGACCGAACAGAGCATTCGTACGTTTCAAATTCTTGACTTTTATTAAAAGTGTTATATTATAATATTTTATAAAAATCCAGCTTTCATCGATTCAACTGAATTATGTTATCGGTAGAAATCAGAAGTTTTCGGTGTAAGAATATTTTTTTAAGTCACTGTGGTTCAAAATTTCGATTCAAAACAGAGTATCTTTTATATAGCTGGGATACAGAGACACGTAGTAAGTCTGAATCATCCAATAATGAATTTTTGGTTCATTGAAAACAATTAATTTGTACCTGATCCCACCATCGATAGTTTATATTTCCCCAAATTAATGGTGTTCCAGTAGCGCCATAAATTCCACGTAATAAAATTTTAACGAACATAGGCTACGGTGACACGAGTCGATACGATGGACAATTTTTTCGCGAACGTATCGCGGTGGCGTTTCAACGCGAAGCCTCTCTATTTACGCACAATCAAAATTGTTCGAAAGTTGACGAGAGCACAAACACCCACTCGGGTTGCTTTTAGCGTTATTCGAGGTTGTTAAAAAAATTTCTGCGGATATTGCGACACGCCGTTGTATCGTTGCTGCGTCGAATTGCATTTACCCTCGCCGTTAAAACAGCCAGGTCGGTTCGACCCTTAATATTTTCCTTGCTGTCTATAGAGAGGTCGAGTAAAACCTCTTTTTACTTTGTTACCCTTTATTGTTTCGCTCTCGTGGTTGAAATCTGTTCCCTATGGAGAAAAAGAGTAATTTCCTTGGTCGCATAGAACGAAAGGGGATTGAAGTGTTTTTGCTTACGGTGTTTCAACCTTAGATTCGTTTCATTCTTTTCGGACAGCTTCGAAAATGGATCTCGTTGTGGTTCCTTGATGTATCTCGCGATGTTTCTTTCCACGATTTCAATTACGTTTCTCCAGTGTCGAGTATGCTTGCGAATAGATGGTAAAAAGAAAAAAAAGAAAAAAAAACACCACAGACGCGTAGTCACGATTTATACAAACTGCTCTGACAAGACATTCTTTTTAACGTCGCGACAACATTGTTGGGAAATTGAACCGAGTACCGTACGTTTCTTCTCTTTCAATGTAACAGGAGTATAATTTAAATATGAATGATAACGAGAAGCAAACGTGATTAACGGATACATCTTTGGCCGGCAGAAAAATCGTTACCAGCAGTCAATCAGGATTACGATGCTGTTTCATTTCTCCGGGGTTCGCTTAGACGCAACGGATCGAAACGAACAAGAAATTTTCTTCCTTACGTTTCACAAACGATACCCTTGTATCTTTTGCACCCTGGCAAATAATTAAGCGTGTACAATTAAACTGGACGCACGGTGTGCGGTAAACTTCGAAGATAAGAAACGTACGATAACAACAACCAACACGGAACTTTCTGTGTTGAATTAAATTACCTTCTTCCGTTTAGTAAGTTCTTGTTCGTGCGGTCTAAAGTTTCCCCGCTTTTCCTTTTTCCTTCCCGTTTTTGCGTCGGTGGTCAGTTGTCGGAACAAGCTTTAACTCCTGGTTAGAACAGGGAACTCGGACCAGTTTGTCCAGGCGAGAACATTTTCTACAATTTAAATAGAAATCTACGAGCGGGATCCAGTTACCGTGGCGCATGTAACCTTATCAGCCAGTTTCAATGCTCGTTCTAGACTTGCCCGAGCACGATCGGGAACTTATAGAATCTGAGTACATATATACCGTTATACCGAGCTTGGGTTGCGTTTAACCGCCTCGACCGTCTTTGGTGTTCCGATCTCAACGTTTTGCGCAACTTTCCATTCGTGGACGCAGAATCTAGGATGACACGAGAGGAAAGAAAAAAAATCTGCTTGTCATTTAACGTGGAGCTCGTTGAAACGTGCTTTTCGCTTGGAGTAGAAATAAAAAGAAAAGAAATTACAGTATCGAACGGTTTAAGGTTGGTGGAATTCACTCCGATTGTTGGACGTTGGATCGGACGTTGCGAAATATATAGTTTCGTAGAATGGATAATTCTTTTGTGACAGAAGCGTAGATTCGTTTCAAAGAGTCGTATATTTACAGATGTTTGAACAATCGTATCGGACAGCTTTGAACCGTTGGAAAATCCTCTCTGCTAAAAATCGACCGTTCGGCCGATTGCAATTTAAAAGGGCGCCACGGTATTGTGGAAGATCGAGAGCGCGTTCTCGTGGACTTTCAAAGAATCGAACTTTCGAGGACAGACTTAGGGAGCACTTTAAGAATGTTCGGGGCAAATAAAAAGAGAAAAGAAGGCTTCCGATGTTAGGCTCTTCTGCTTCCTTTACTCCTACTTGTTTTCTACTTATAAGCTACTTCCTGAAGGGCGATTCTTTTATCCGGCAAACTTATAACGCGAGCATCGCGCGGTTTTTTAAGAAACATGGGGTGAAAATCGTATCGTGTATATTCCTCTGCTCTATTTATAATCGTGACCCTATTATATAGTTATCCACTGGAAATTCCCTCGAGATTGGAATTATGTAGAACAATGAATAGTTAATTTAGGTGCTCCTATATTTTGGGAACTTCAAATCTTACGTCGTGCAATTGGAAGAATATACGGTAGATTTAATTAAAACGATTAATTGGATTACATTCGATGAATCGTCGAGTTACGTAGGATAAAAGTATCTTAACAAGTTATCGCTCGGAATCGGTTGATTAATTCTATTAGATTAGCATTTGAAGTTGGTACATATTTTGACGAGTGACCGTAGTCACCCACATCGATGGAAGAATTAAACCGCAATTTATCGTTTGAAGTCGGAACGACAATCTCAAAATCAACTCGATAGAATTTCGAGTTATAATTTGCGTACACGAACGCACGGACCCTAGTCGTGCGGTTTGTGATCAAGATGGATCATCCGTTTGGGGCGAGCCGCCCACGTGGCGCATACATTCAGAAGACAGCGTTCTCCTCTGGGGTATCGAGACGTTCTCGAAAGGAGTGGCGTACAATCGTTATGACACACGGCCGAGGTGACGCGCGTGGTCTTCTTCCTCTTCGCGTAGGTAGGAAGATAATTAGGGAAGCTTGGCATTATTTTAGCAGCGCTGTCCCCATCGCAACTCGAAACATCGCGATAAATTGTCGGGACGATGAGATAAACGAGAGTCTCTCGAAATAATGAAAACCAGGGGACAAGCGTGCCTTCTGACGCGTGCGAATTTATTACGCGCGCGATAATGAATTTCCGCACCGTACCGGGTACGCTGTGCTATTCGCTCGCCATTTTTCCACCGAAAGCTCAACATATTTCTACACGACACCGTTGTCATCGTTCGTTTTCCTCTCTTTTTAATATTTAGTTCCCTGCAAAAAAAGGTCGCGTTAATGCACCTACATTACCCTGGAATTTCCGAGCCTAATTACACGCTGTCGCGTGATCGGAGCGACAAATACGTGCCGACACGCGTCTTCGAGCGATAAGATTCAATTACGATCGGACACGCGAATCCGTCGTGTCACAAAGCGTGTCTCGCGATCACGAGGGTGTACAGAGAGAAGGGGAGGGTCACTCGCGAACTACCAATCGACGACGAATCAGCATCTCGAATTGGGACTCGATCGAATCGCGGTACCCCCCGCGTCCCTCCTTCCCACCGGATTCGAATTAAACGATGAATTATTCCCGATTGATCGTAATTGATACACGAGATGGAATGATTGGCTGTCATGGGGAGACGCGCGCGTTTTGCCGGCAGCTTTTCAATGTAATAATTGCTGCACGCCGGTCTCCGTGAAATCGATTAAAAGTAAACCGTGCCGTGCACTCGGAGCCATCGAGCGTGGTATTAATGGTTCGCGTCCGATGTCTGGCATTGTTGCCTGTGTTCTAAACGACGAGCAGTTTTGATTAATGGTCCCGTCGACGTATCGTAATATTCTGCGAAAAGATTCTCGGCATTAGTCGATCGTAGATCATTGGCTGCTCGAATAACGAGATGGAGAAACGCAGAATAGTTTCCTGGAACGCGATCGATTTTCTCCACCTCTCGACGATCATCGTTCCTCGTCGTGGAATGTTTTTTTTTTTTTTCCAAAAGTCAGGAATACGTCGAACAGTTCTGGAAGGTAAAAATAAAATTCGACACCGGTGGAACGTCCAGTAATAAGAATACCTGTTCGTCGTTTCGACAAGTTGACGATTCGAGTATCAGGAAGCGCGGAAATTTTCCCTGCTCCTTCGTCTCTGTTCTCTCGCACACACTCGATAACGTTCCATTTTAACGACTCTCCAACAGTGACCGAGGTAGGGTGTGGTTGAAGTAGTCGGGAAAAGTGGTAGGCCGTGTTTGAATCCATCAAGCTGTGCTCTTTTTCCGGCTCTAGTCGATAATCGATAGAACCCACCCTTTACCCCTCACCCACGCTCTTTTCTCTTTCACTGTCTTTCGCTACACCTCGAGGCGGATGGGTGTGGAGTGTGGGGAGACAGAGATCTGCCCACACATAGCGTCCGTCGTGGGTGCACCCTTTTCTCGTGAATCGTCCGAAATGAACGGATCGTCGTAAATCGAGGAGTTACGCCGAGCTCGCTGCTATGACCGCACCGTATCGCTTCTCCTTTCTCGTGGGGGTGGACGTACACCGTTGAAGTGTCCCTTGAAAATTCTGATTCATCGCGGTCGACGCGGTTCTTCTTTGCCTCGATTAAATCGACCCTCGACTATATCCTTTCTTTTTTTCCTTGTCGTAGTTTCTAGTGGAACATCGACGTCGTTCAAAGATAGTCGAACCGTGTTCGATCGAGGAAAATAATCGTTCCGATGTTTCCTTTTTTTTTTTATTTTCCCTGGCGGAGAGCTTTTCCTCTCCTTGGAGGAGCGTCTCGTAAAAGGGGGATGTCGCGTCGAGCTGATTTATGTCGATGAACCTCGCTTTCGTCGCGATGAGTTTTTCAGACTGTCTATCGATTAGCCTCTGTCTTTTTTTTCTTTTTCTTTTTTTCTTTCCTCGACACGGGTTAGCATTTGTACTCGTCAAAATTCGATTTCGAGAGGTCGAACGCCGGCAGCCGGCAACGCAGAATCGGACCTGCCACCGAAATAGACCGCCAATGAGAATCTGGTGGGGGCAGTTGACACCGTGCCATAAATATTGATTTTTCCGCATAGCGGGCCGAAAGTTCGTGACATATAATGGTGGAATTCCTGAGCGTGCACCGAGGAGAGAACGAGCCACGACCTCGTAGCTAGAGAGCCCTCCTTTAGGAAGATATATAATCGTTTGAAATTTAGTAGACGTTCGTGTTGTGACAGGACCGACCGAAATCATGTATCACCGCGTCTCTTGGGTCGTCTGGTCTAAGCTCGTTACATTATCGCGCGATGCGTGCCGCGTGGCTACGCGTGATCGCTCCCAAACGTTCGCCTCGCATACGAGGATTCGCGCGCGAGACGTATGGCGGGCATTTAGAGTGACCGTTGTCTTGTGATGGCACAGAATTTCGTGTATCGCGGTTCAGCGACACGATATCAAACGGGGAACAAATATTGCGTGAACGTAGATCTCGAAATTATATCTGTCTACGAGCAGAATGCAATTTTCTGCTTCGATACTACGAATGATTTATCTGATTCTGGTTTCCGCGACGCGTGTACGTGTTCTACGGCAAACAAAAAATAGAGAAGTCTATTGGTTTAAATGCTCTAGATGCTTTTTTCAACGGGATTATTAAAAAAAAAAGAAAAATAAATAAATAAAAGAGAAAAAAAGTTTACCATAGTCACGTGCGACGGAAGATTGAACGGTATTTGCAATAGCGAGTCGAGAGCCTGCGAGAGATAACGAGAGCAATGCTATAAATTTGAATTGCATCGATACGGATGTATGACGCATAGAGAGCTCTCGACGAACGTATAGTCTTAAATCTTTGGATAGTTTTTGTATTTATGGAACGAACTACTTGTCCGATGTTACATTCGACTCGTCAACTCAACAGTTGCGCACGATTTCATCCTGTTAATATAAAGTGCAACACTTCGTGCGAAACGTTACAAAGTTGCGCTTACAAAACTTTTCAAGCGTGTAACTTTACGGTGCAATAATGTTTGCCTGCACCTTCTTAGGGCTGCATGTTCACGGTGTTTCCGAGTAAATGTCACTTTCTCGTCGCGTATGTAGCACACGACGAAGCGCTGTTCTCTTTTTACCCGTTCCTTTACGGTTAAGACTGCATACGAGTGTTTCAAACTAGGCACTAGTCACTTGGACGCCTCTGAAAGAGACGTACTAGGCGAAGCGCCGCTTTTGCTTGCACCGCTCGAATTATATCGAGTGCTCGTACGCGTAGTTAAAGTCCGCGTTTCTATTCCCGGCAATCGTAACGAAATTGGTCTTCGTTAGGAACTTCCGTCAAACTTACCGCCCACGATCATAGCCGTGAATGCGTTCATGCAGATCGTCATTCTTT
This sequence comes from Ctenoplectra terminalis, assembly GCA_019453375.1. NCBI lineage: Eukaryota > Metazoa > Arthropoda > Insecta > Hymenoptera > Apidae > Ctenoplectra > Ctenoplectra terminalis. The sequence goes on from SMSQ01026049.1 coordinate 217,429, forward strand.
CCTCGAAGCGGACGATCTAACGCGTTTAAAGGATTAAGTTCTAAAAAGTTGCGTCCGAAGGATTTAGGAATAAATAAATGTTCGTTTCCAACTCGTGTGAACACAGGATTTTGAATACACGTGACTTCTATTGCTGGTAACTGCCAACTCGTGATTTCCATATAGATTAGTTTAAAGTTGGTGAACCTGGTACGGACGATTTGGATATGTAGGATTCGGTATGTGCGATGCTAGACTTACAGGATCTACATAACTTGATATGCAAAGAACTTCAGGACAAAGAAGTCAAGAGGATGCGATGCAAGTGATTTAGGAACATAAGTGACTTCACAAATTAGACAAAGGTACTCGGGATTCGGTAGTTTTAGGAATCATGGTTGTCTCGAGTGTTACGAGAGACTTGATATTTCTGGGACTCGAGAATCCGAAAGCCATCAGCATGATTCCGTATCCGAGGGTGACTCGAGTCGAGTCTGGTTACACTAGGGTATCCTAACCCGGGTCCCATGGCGCCAGACCGATTCGATTCGGGTCTAATGGCGCCATGGTGATTCGACTTGGGTTCCAACGCTCCAAGTTGACTCGACTCTACTCTCATAGCTATGAACTTTGATCCGTTCATCTCGGGGATGGTATATATCAGGTTTTGCAAGAACAGAGTCTTTTGTATCCAGTTTCACCAATCCGTACTCACCCATTTGGTTCTAAGAATGCATGGTTCTTTGCATCGAGTAGTATCGATCGAGGAACGGTCAGCTTCAGGCTCTGCAAGTTTCGTGCCATTTTTTGCCACATCCCATGAGTCGGGAATTGTCATCGCGAGGTTTTGCCGCTACACGATCCTTTGTATTGAATTTGCCGAGTCCGGTCTCATTCCAAGAAACCGGAATTTCCAGTACCGAGTCCTCCGAGTCCCACAATCCTCTGCATTGTGTTCTCCAGCTTTTCCACCGTGCATGTCATCACGCATTCTCAATTTGCCCCTTCCCCCTCGGACGCAACTCTTTCGTTTCAAACGTTTCCCATTGTTCCCTGATTTTTCCAGTACTTGGCAGATTTCTTTCGCTACTTTCTCCTCTCACCGTGTTCCTAGAAGCACAACCCTCGTCTCCTCGTTCCTCGGAGTACACCTTCGCGATTGTGCGGTCTCTTTTCCCCTGTCGTTCCGCCGCAGCGTTTACACGCCCCTGTTGCCATCGTCTGGTACCCAACTTCCGCTTATACCCCAACGCGGTTGGAAAAAAGGCGTAACGACGTATTTAGCAGCCACCACACCTTTCGCTTCTAATTTTATCGTCAAGCATGCACCAGTGTCTGATTCGTGTCTGGATTACGTCCGCGTGTATTTAGAGTCGTGTGCGTCGGTTGCGTGACTGCACACAGATACCTCTCGTCCGTCGCACACGAGCTTTCGGTTCGACGCCTGAATTCGTGAACGTGGAAAACGTGTCGCGTTCACTGCGCGTGTGACACCCTCAACGATCACGTTTCCCGGCCGTGGTAAATCTTTATCGGGTAAATCTCGGTCGCATTTACCTTTGATTAATTCGGTCGTGGACAAATTTAATTGATATACGTGGCGGGACAACGTTTTGCTCCGCTCGCGTATCGGTGCCGCGTATCGGTTGCAGCGTATTCGTATTTCCGGTCGCGGATCGTTACCTACACGCGCGCGTGTCCCGGGAGGAAAAATCTATGCGCCATTCATAGGCCAGATGCTTTCACGTGGCGTTCAAATAAGCAGACGAAGGTTGCTAAGAGGAGGCGTGTTGAGTAGCTAAATATATGTGTCAGTTCACGCATAATGGATATCAGAACAAATGTTTTTATCCTGGCACCCCTCGCGAAAAGTGTCTAAATAAAGGCTTGACCGCTTCCGTGTGCACACGCGGTTTGGTGAAGTTCGCTCTGTTTGCTATGCTTCTATAGTTGATGAGCATTTTTCGTGTTTTTTCAATTTGGTTTGATACTGTTTGCCGGGACCGGCGTGTGTCTCGTGATACATACTTTTAATCTTTTGGGAAATTGATATTTTTATCTCAAATTAGCTTGTTTGTTTACTTATTTAATGTCGCACCGGTGTACCTTGCTTCTTGGTTCGATTAGTTCGATTTGCACGTCGTTTTTGTAGAAAGCGATCGTTCCGTATGGTACCCGATAGATTTGATTTTCTAATCGATATTACAGGAGATACAATAATGTTCCACGGACAGACGTAATTCCGTTTGATCTCTCGTTTTCCATTTGCGATAACTCGTCCTCTTCGTTTCGGCAATTTTATCGCTCTGTCCATTCTCATTCCTCGAAAACCACGTATCACGGATCCACTATTTGATATTAACGTACATCGTATCGGTAACGTATTGGAACCTATCGGAACGCTTTACGGGAGATAGTTCTGCCACGCTTATATTTACGATTAAAAGAAAACTTTGTCCGTGGCGACTTATAGGTTCTAAAAATCTTATCTTCCTACGACACGGATTACATGTTTCATGTTTGATACCGTAAAAATTGAACGATCTCGCGCATAAAACTCTGCCGTGTTTCGCACACTTTATATCGTGTGCCATTTTCTCCGTTGCCTTTAAAAGTTTTTTCCAAAAAAGACGAGAAAAGAAAATCATTTTCACCGAAACTCTTCCAAAAGTTCAATCTCTTCAAACTTCGCGGCGTCCCTTGATCTTACCATGAATATCAAAGTTACCAACAGATCGTTCTCCGATGCTCTCGTTAGCGCTCCAAAACTGTCTCGTTAACACCACGGAAAATCCTCAAAGTCTAAACGGTATTCGATACACGCCGCCGTCACTTCGATTCCCGTTTCATTTTCTCTTCTAACGAGCCCGCGTCCATCCGTTGGTCGATAATAAATTATCGCGGTGCCTTATTAACGGGCTTTTCATCCTCGAGGAATGCCGACCGGCGACGAGGACGCGGTGACTCGCTGATTTATTCGCGATCTGTTATTTGTCAAAGCGTTGCTGGAGATTATCACGAGCAACCGGGGCCTTCGCTTCTGACCATTAACGTTGAATCATTTGCCGAGCAAGAGATACGATTCGCTCGGATGGCATCGACCTCAACACCGACGCCGCTCGTGCGTCATCCGCTCGCTCCGACGCGTTCTTCTCGCGCGAGATACGTGTTACGTCCCTCCGCTTCTTAAATAGACGCGCGATAAATTCAGCCCCCGTCGAACGCGCGGCCTCCTAGCCGCGTGCTTAAATTCTTTCGCGCGAGAAACGTTCGGTCATCTCATTGGACCCGACGATTCGCAAAGAATATACGTCAAAAACGATGCAAGGCGGTCACAATCGAAGCGGAATGTTGAGATCCTCGAGTTTCCTTGGAAAAATTGTACGTACGTGTATCGAGGAAACTGCAGCTTCTCCATGGAAGCGACATTTTCCGAAATCTTATTCCATTTTCGAGCGGTGAATGGGCGAGCGTTGGAGTTCCATTCGAGCTGACGTTGATGGGAAACGTATTGACGATGGAAATACTTCCTGCCTTCGAGGAACGGTGGAATATGTGTACGCTGTTCGATGTAGTCGGAGAGTCGCACGTTCGAATGATTTTGTCGCTCGTTAAAGAGGTGATTTTGGAAGCTCTAATTTTTTCAAATTTTCACGTACACTCGATTGGTACTCTTTGATGCGTTAAAGTTGCAATTATTCAAAGTTGTAATGTGTTTATGACACCGTTCGATACAGATTCTTCCGCGAATTGTTTCCTCAATCACAGTATTTTGTTAACTTGTACGTCGCATCGTATATCGCGAGTAGAAAGGGTTATTAAACAAGGAAGAGGTCGGTGTTGTTCCAGCTTATCAGCTGTACCTTAATTATTGCACACACCTCCCGGCGAAGGTTTAATCTTTCAACACGAGACACCTGATAAATTCATTTCAAGCATGCTTTGAATATGCAATACCCGACTGCGATTTGAATATTTTAACGCAAGCACCGAGCAACCTGCTGGCTGGTGTGTGCTGCACAGCGTCTAGGATATTCAACTTACAGTAAACTACAGCATCGTTTAAGAAAAAACAAAGGTTCCATCGGTGCTGATTCGATGAGTCAACAGGTGATAAGGTTCGACCAAGAGAATCGAGTGTTTCTTTCGATAGATGGAATCTTTGAAAAATGTTGCAAGAGTGTTTACGTGCTTCGGTGTTCTTCGGCTGGGTATACCTCGGACAATGATTGAGATCGTGTCGTAAGCCTTCTGGACCAAAATGGCTTCGGCGGAGCCGAGTCACCAATAGGAGCAATAGGCTCGTGAAAAATTGCACCGTCGTCTTTCGATCAATTTATTGGGTCAAGGTGCGGATAATCAGCCTCGACTCCTCTGGCTGTAAGAATGTCTATTCTTGGGCATTTCTCGTCAGATATGGATTACAGAGCCCAACTAACGGGACTTGCTTGTCGCAATATGCCTCGGGAAGAGAAATCTTCAGGAGCATAAAGACTACTCGATGCTTCCATTTGTAGATACGTAACATTCTGTTAGCCTTGAACCAGTATGCCGCGAGTTTTCGCAGATCTCGCGAACCGCTCGTCGAGGGCCCTCCTCTCTGACTGCATAACTATTTTTTGACGTAGCTGAATGTCGATGAAGTCACGCGTATATTTGACGCCAGGTGGTTCGCAATGAATCTCGTACATGTGGCGTGCAACGATTCGTAGCTCTGCGAGGAGCGAGACTGACACGTCGAACGAGAAAAAATTGTACGCCAGAGTTCGACGTTAGCGTTTTACTCTAAAATTTACTCGAACGTGTAAAAGCTACGTGATGTGTACATGACACGACTTGCGTTGGATGTACGTTTTATGAACTTTTTTATGGGATCATTTTTTTTTTTTTATAACTGAAACGAGTTTGCGTAACAAACTTATACCCTGTAATCGTGAAAACTCTGCAGAACAGAAGTTACACGATGATTCCTACGCTCTGAAAAACTGTGCTATCGTGAGTAACAAGTGAGTCACTGTAATATCTATTTAAATCGATGAATTCTTGGTAAATCAAACAAACGGTTATACACGTATTAAAATTCATGTAGTAAATCGAAATATTGCTCGGTAACTTCTGAATCGTTAACTTGTAATGTCGTTGGCAGTGTTGGCGGAATAAGTTTAGAAAACGTTGTAAAATCGTGTAGAAGCACGCTCTTCTTCCTCGGATGCTACGGAAGACACGTGGAAGTTGGATAGCTTGTTTGTCTGGCAAATAATCCGGTAATACTTTTTCTCCTCGTCGGAGTCAGGCTCTTTTCCGAGCAGCCTGCTGTGCAGCCGGTTAAAAGTTCGCCAACAAGTTTTCGCGGGCTACACGTCTTGCGAGTAATTCAAGGGGCGCCGTTCTTTGTCTTTGCAGTCACTTTTTGCTCCATAGCTCTGGCTCGTGTTGACGAAAGCATGAATACATTACGCGCCTCCCCGGTTGGATTTATGAACAGCGTCTAATTAATTCTGGACACAAGCGCCCAGGGCTAACGAAAATGCCTCGGAGGAGAGTCGCATTCGTTCGCTCCGGTTTTGCACGCTAACGCTGTTGCATAATGTTAATCCCTTTCTAACGTTCCTTTCGCGACAACGACCATCGAGTTGTTCGCGTCAAGTTGATACGAAAATTCTAGTTACCACGCTGATGAACAAGTTTCTTCCATGAGAGATTAATGGAGAAGTCGATGCAGATTCAATACCGCCTCCTCGTTCGAACAATACTTATCCCACTTTTCTTCTTCTCTATCTTCTTCGTTCCCTACCGGAGTTTTCTGCCAGACGACACAGTCGCGCCTTCTTATCAGTGGCTGCTCTCTCGCTCGGCAATTATCTGCGAAGTTTTCAATGGGAAATTTCCATGAAAATGCGACTCCCTGCACGTTCACCACTCTCCGCTGTAATCTTTGCACAGATTACGCACAACACCAGCCGCAAGAAGATAGCGTTCACATTTCTCGCGGCGATATCGACAGTCGCCAAAGGGGAGAAAGAGAGTTTCCATCTTATCCGTGATTCTAAAGCCTCGAACTTCTTCCTGGGTTCGCTTACCGAACGAACTCGAAATCGTGTCGTTTATGGGTTTATGTTCTATTCGGGGTAACGTTCGGTGACGTAGATATCGGGCAACGTCACATCGATAGTCACAGCGATAGTCACAACGATAGTCACAGCGATAGTTACCGCCGGCAATCGATATTTGTCGCAAAACCGTCTAAGCGCTTTGCATCGAGCACTCAAGCCGGCGGATTTGGTCGGATGAGTTTAAAATCCGGATTTAGGATAGACCTTTCCACGCGCCACGGATCTACGAACGTTAAATCCACCGACACGCCTGTAGTTTCCACTTGCCCACCGGTGATCTCGTACAGCCGCGAGAATGGCCTCCATTTTATGGTTCCCTGCGTTGGAACGCGTTGATGAGTTTATACATCGCAACGACTACTGCTCGTTGCTACTTGTTGAGGAACAATGTCAGTTGGCTTAGATTGTTTGCTTATCCGCTGAGCTAACTTTTCGAACGTTGACATTAATTGTCTTCGGGTTGTAAATTCATAGGCACTTTGATGTTGCCACATTCTTGGCTCGAAACAACGGTTCGTTCGATCCGTTTCTTCAATTTTATGCTTCATAGAGGACTCTAGGTTTTTGATTATTTTTGTATGAGGTAATAAGTAGGTGATTTATAAGCACGGTCTATATAACCGGTCTTCGTCATCCGCGAAACCGAAAGAGGTTGACCTTTAAAGCACTTTTTGGTTCATAAGTTCGCTGGTTCGCACACGGTCGAACGGTTATTAGATTCTATCGCACGTACCAACTCGTCCACGTGTATCTCAATATGTACAGCTTGTGTTTCCGGATGACGCGCTTTAATCGTACGAAACTCTCGTCGCTGTTGCCGACCTTACTTTGCACCAGTTTGCGTTCGAACAAATATTGATTTTTGCAACTTGTTGCAACCACGAAGCGTCGCTCTATAGAACGAACAACACGCGAACGTCGTCCAACCAGCGAAATCGCGTTAATCCCCCGTGTCGTTTCTCGTTTCACTTCCCCTTGCACGAGCTTTATTAAAATTGGATCGAGCTACGCTCCTCGCTATCGTTTATTAGGATCGAGTGCGATTCAATTGCGGCGGCTCTTGTCGAGTCGGCTAAATTCGACGGCTGGCACCGGGAGAGTTGCATTTAGCGCGATGAGCCCGACGGTACTTGATACCGGTTCCATTCACGATAAGGTAATGTCAGCCCTGAAATACGTAACCACTTTGAGATAAGGTTGTGTGTACGTATATCAACTAGCGAGTACGACACGCTGTATTATCGTTAGATACAGGAAGCTGGTTGTTCGGGGGTGGGTATTGTTAGCCAAAGAACGAACACTAGACAGATAGAGTAGAACGATGCTTTTCTCGTCAAACGTTTTCGCTACCCTACTTAACTTTTAGATGCTCCGACGAAGTCGTTGTCGAGTTCCAGCGATTCGACGTACAGGTCTTTTCGGTGCGTTTATTCGAAGTTCCTTTGGTTTCTCTTTGAACTCTCTTTCAATTCTTTTTCAATTCTCTTTGAATAGTTTTCACAGGTACCGAGTACACGGTACTCAAGGCAATTAGAGAATCGAAGTACTGGACCATTCGAGACGATGATATTTTTGTCGAGTATCTGTCTCTATACTCGTGTATCGAAACTTTTTATGTACTTTAACATATTTCCGCAAACATTTTTCTCGCGATACCAAATCAATTAAATATTAACGCACCGATAAATGAAAGCTGTGCACGAACACTGTATCCCGTGCTAAAATTCAATCTGTCGGATCGTTTTCACCTATACAACAAAACGAAGACTACGGACGCAGCCGTGACTAGTCGGCTATAAATCTGTAGGCTCGAAACAATATAAAACAGAAACGTGATCACGGTCGCAATACTCGTGCGATTGCAGATCCATTGTAAATAAGTCGTGGGAGTGGGTGTGCACTTGGCTTCGTGGCCGATTCTAGTCACGCGTCCGCATCACAGATTTAAAAGTTTCCCTCGCCACGATTACATTTCCGTTCGATTCCGTGTATACGTTTGGTCGATCCCAGAGACCTGTATACGGGAGTGGTGGCCACCCCGACCAACAGACCCTGTTACGTTCGTATCCGTGTCTCTATACCGTTCCGAGGATCTTCTATCCCGTTTTCCTGGAAGGTAACCAGCCGTTTGCTATCGACTTCTTCGCGACCAGCCATCGTGTGCTGGCGCACCTACACACAGGGCGACGATTAAGGTCAGCCAGCATTCGTCTCTACGATCGCGCCAGCGAAACGATCTCTCTGCAGGAGTCTCGATGGAATTAGGGGAAAGCTGTGGTGGAAACGGCGGTTTTGCCGGCGGTCGAGGAGTCTAGGCGTGTTCCTCTGAAAGTTAGAGGCCCGCTGGTTACGTCGTTCCGTGGCTGGTTAGGACAATGAGGGGAAAATTCTGTGCTCGGCCGTCTGGCTGCAGCAACCATGGGTCTAACTGTCGGCATAGCCTCCGTTCTGAATGGTAATGAGCAACGCGGCAAAGAACACGACTTGGCTTTTTTTTTCCCTCTATTTTCTCCTCTTCTTTCTCTCGCTTTTTTTCGCTTTTTCTCTGGCGAGCAAAAATTTTTTGAACGAATGACGTGTGCGCGAGCTGGGTCAAACGAGCCAGGCCTGACCAACCGTGTGGGACCTAGAGAGCGGGGAGATTAAAGGCGACGGAATTCAAATTGCTGTTTGCTCGTGCTGGACATGAACGTATCGGGGAAATGGAATATCGTAGCTTGGGGAAAAATAACGCGGTAATGGAAAATGCATTTTTGACGCCTGATACTTATCTTCTTCTTCTTTTTTTTCTTTTTTTTCTTTTTTATTGGAAGAAGTAGAGTTTCTAAGCTTGGTAGATTCATTCGTATTGAATATTACCTTATGAAAGGTTGTTTGTATTCATTTAGATGTTAGGAATATTCGTGTTTTTCTGTATTTGTTTCTGTATTTGCTTCATTGTTTTTTATATTCTTTAATGAATGTATAGGTTTCTCTTGTTTATAAACAGGAGTTCAGGAAACCTCGTCTATTAGCCTCATTTTCTCTATAGCAAGACTCGAATACGAAGACTTTATTTTCCTCTTTCGTCTCTCTCTCTCTTTTTTTTTTTTTTATTCAAGGCATCGCTTCTTGAACCGATTGTACCACAATTCCGTCTCCACCTTTGTATTTTCTTCCGTTGTTCCGTTTAATGACGATCGCGCGAGCGACCGCGTTTCAGCTCCCCCGTTCTCGACAAAATAATACCGGTGCTCGCTTTTGAATTTTCCTGCACACAGAGTAATCTTACGGCAGAAGTTTGCCCGGGAATTAGAGGACACCGCAGCTTTTGGCGAGCTTGCGCGCGCGCGCGCGCATATACACACACACAGGGTTCTCTTTCAAAAGTTAGCTCCGCGGTCGCATTTGCATGGTTCCAGCGAGGAGAAAATCGAGAGAAGTTTGAAACGAGCCGACCCGCAAGAAAATATCAAGTTAAAAATACCCAACCACGCGAAGGCTTCACTCGACCACTTTAATTTCTTCTTTGTTTTCCCTCGGAATTTCGGCTTTTCGTGGCTTCCAAATCGATGAGATCAAAGAACACCTTGTGCTTCCAGTGAAAACAGATTCTGCCTGGTTAATAAATATCACGAAGCCACGGTTCAGTTCCCTCTTTCTTCTTTTCTTTGGTTCTTGTGTTCCTTGAAATACTAGAAAAGCTACTCGTTGTCCCAACTCTTCGCAACGTTGAAACATAGTTTCGTTTCAATGTTTCAAAGAAATCTAAACTCAAGCATCGATTTGATAGAGTGATTCGATTATTAATTTTTCCAGTGGTCATTTATAACGAGATAATTATGATGCCAAGAGTCTGTGATACTCTAGTTCTTCTTCTTTTTCTTCTTTCCTTTCTTTTCTTCAATCTCCTTCATTGATGTAGCCAAGAAGATGTACGATCCGTCTGGTTTCAGGATAGCAAGCTCGATGATTAAAGACTTCATAGAAATTATGAGGGATCCAGTTGTCGCGGTTTTCACAGCTGTGCCTGTGTGTATATACGTGTACCCTCTTTGATGCTACCATCTCTGTCTCGTTCTCCTCTAAAGTTAACCTACCAGTTGCGTTTATATCAGTCACGCCGCGAAAGAAGAAGATGAAGGGAAGCCGAAGGTGACTGGTACGTGAGGTAGGTCAAACTCGTGGCACCGCGTGGCGCGGAATAGAAATGAGGAACGAAGCTGAGGATCTCTCGTGCACCGATTACTTACCTTCAGCATTCTTGAAACCGGCCATTGTAAGAGGTTTCTTAAAAGCTGGAGCACGGTGTGCCTGAAGAAAAATAGAGAGATTTGTCGGTGTCCCTCGACTCCTTAGCGAGCTGGGCTTTTTATTAATCAAACAGTACTCTTACATGATTGTAAAAATTCCTTTCCAGACTTACACAAATCTTACTTAAATTCAATGCTATTCTTTCTATTTTTTTCCTTTTTTTTTCTCGTTTTTTGACTAAACGTTTCGCATGTTACGTTCTTTAGAACTGTCAAAACTATCTTCGGATGTTTGTGTTTCTTCCTAATAGTCGTTACGTCGCGAGTCTCTCGAAAAAACAGCGGTGCGACGTTTCGGGGATAATTTGTCGCTGATATTTATATCGAGGCGAGAAAGAAGGTAGGACGCAGAAAACGTGGATTCAAGGAGAGAAAAGAAGTTGAATATCTCAAAGGGGACGTCTTCGCTCTATCTGTTTCGTTCCTCGTTTCTTTCCGCTTGTGCTCGCGAAACTCCCCCCCTCCCTCGTTATACGCATCTGTCTTCACCTTGTAATTGACGCTTCACCACGAAACAGAGCTACACAGCTCGAGCCACGGATGCGTGCAAGTGCTTTTCGCCAATTATGAAAATTTCAAGGGTCTAATCTTCTCGGTGCTGCCGAGTCTGTAGCCTCGAGAAACAGCCGTAGATGTTCTTCGCGTATCGCAACCACTCGTCGATGGCAATTTCCACATTTTCTACCGTTGAAATTTCCCTCGAGAAATAAAAAGAGAATAGAAAAATCCGTCTTGAAAGCCTCACTGTTCTCTAGCGCCAGTCTAAACAGCCTTTATCCCTGTATTTCCATACGGACGCGTGGATGTGTATATAATAGAAGCGGAGAAAAATATCTGTAAGCTTCAGAATTGTCTGGTTCGAGTTTTAATCGAATGAACGAAAGACGGTGGCGTTCAAACGTGTACAGGTGTGCACAGCAGCGAAAATGTATCTGGTCGGCTTTCAATTTGTCCTTTCAATTCGACGCCTCGGAAGATGCAACCGTGTCACGCTTATTACATCGCTTCTACCAAGCATCGAGGCTTCTTGGGTGCTTGTACAGCCGACGAATACTCGGTTGCATATACATCGGGAATATCGTAGGACCGTACTCGGGGGAAATACGTAGGTTACCAGATATTCTCAGCGCCAATGTCTTCATAACGGAGCGGAACGTTTCTCGGACCGTGTCGGGGCAAATTGACATCGTAATTGTGACTCTTCATCACTTTTTCACGCGTTTCCAGCCGGTTGAATGGGATCGGGATGAGATTCCGGGACGGAATCAAGGAACACGGTCTCTAACAATAGAAAAGGCTTGCCAGGGGGCATCAATCGACGAAGGCTCCGCCACGAAAAGCCTGGGATCTTATTTAATTCATCAGCCGCGCTNCGGTGCTTGTACAGCCGACGAATACTCGGTTGCATATACATCGGGAATATCGTAGGACAGTACTCGGGGGAAATACGTAGGTTACCAGATATTCTCAGCGCCAATGTCTTCATAACGGAGCGGAACGTTTCTCGGACCGTGTCGGGGCAAATTGACATCGTAATTGTGACTCTTCATCACTTTTTCACGCGTTTCCAGCCGGTTGAATGGGATCGGGATGAGATTCCGGGACGGAATCAAGGAACACGGTCTCTAACAATAGAAAAGGCTTGCCAGGGGGCATCAATCGACGAAGGCTCCGCCACGAAAAGCCTGGGATCTTATTTAATTCATCAGCCGCGCTCTGGACGGCTTAACGCGATTAATCTTGGGTCATTTATAAAACTCGATCAATAGCCGAGAGAGAACGGAGCGATATAAATCGGAATAAACAGGAGCTTGGTACCCTTTTGTCGCCAAGATACATAGCGTTTGTCGTCTGTTCTCGCGGATCTTTTTCGCGTAAATCTTGTCTGCGAAAAATGTTATATCGTTCCATGGCGTTGCGATTGTAAATTCAAAGCTCGGTATGGTTGTAAATTCTTGAGAGGATACTCGATAGGATATACCGTGTGCACTGTTTCGCGTATTAGCTCATTTTTTAAGACTTAGCATTTTGTTCAATCTCGACTTGATCGTTGTTGGATCGTAAATCTTATCGACGATTTCGAAATCGTGTAAATAGGTTTCGACGATACTCCAACACTAGGATTCAATTTAGACGGTTCACGATTCACAGGGAACCGATTTCAGCGATCCTCGAATTGTGGGATCCAACTGTTTCCACTCCCAGAGTCGTAGAACCTAATCCCGGCAATCCCAAATAGTGAGATCTAATCCTGGCGATTCCGAGTAGCAGAGACCTGAGACAGTACAACTTCTGAAATTGAGTTTATACCCGTACACCTGGATTCGTAGCGGCTACTACAAACCTGGTAGTTACTTTTCTGTCGTAATGATCGCATCAACATTATAATCTTCCATCTTCCTAGTGATCTTCGAGTCCACTTTGGGGAGAAAAATTTTACAGTATATCTTTCTCTCCAAGAGCAATCTCGGTTCTCGTCTCCTTGTTAATAAAGAGATACACGTATTCTTTAATTCCGCCTACTATTCAAACAAGCACAAGGTTTCATTAAAGTCTCCTCGGTGGTTTTTCTTTGACGTCTTCTCGTTCGGTGTCTTCTTTGACTCTAATCGTCCATCTTTCTGATTAGACCACTTTGAATACCCCTCGTCCCACGAATCGAACTATCTCGTCCCCTTTTTTCTCTTTATCAATCATTCCTTTCGCTCTTCGCCCGAGGATTTTATTAAACGGTTCCACGACACAGATTCCATTAGCATATCTGTCCGCTCGATACCGTTGTTCCCCGAGCGACGTAATACGTTTCGGACGGAACAAAGAAACGGTCGAGGGATTACCTATATTCTTATCGCGATTCCTGGTCGGTTCTTGGTCGTATCGTTTAAGGCGAGAGAGCGAGGGTGCCTTTGTTAAAGATCGACGGGACGGGCGAGAAATGGGAAGGCAAGAACGCGGTCGGTATTGAATTTACACCGCGCTATACGCCAGAGATGCAACAAAAGATCTCCTATTCGAGTTTCGGACCGTACAAAGGAGCCTTACTTTCTTCGCTCCAGATGGAAACGCCGGATAATTAAGTCCGAGCCGTGGATGCGTGCATTTCGAAAAGCAAACATTGTGCGCGGTGTTCTATCGTGCTCCACGAAACCTTTCCGTGATCCAATGAATCGTGCATTACGCGCCGTTTGTTTGCCGAGGAACGTCTCTGCAAATACGCGATGCTTCCGTGGGATTCGAGCGTACGATTAACTCCTTGTGGCGAACTTTACTTTCGGAGTAATCCGAGATCTTCGCGAGTTTCAGTCTTAACAGATTTAAATTCGAAAGACGAATTATTAACACTTTCACGGTTGAGAGGAGCGAAGGGATTTCGGAGCCGGTTGATAATAAAATAAGATTGAAATTGGTCCGACTTTTTGGTATCTTGTATATTCGAAGGTCTATTTTATTCGTGGCCATCTTGGAGTATTTTTATTCGCGGAAAGCTCGTTGTTTTTCTGGTTTCATATTATTTCTTCTTTTTTATAGCGTTGCTCGTTGTTCTTATTGGTGGTAACTGTTCTCTGGCGTCCTCGCGTTGTTTTTTATCGTGTAAATTCTTTCCTTGGAAATTTAGGTCCTCCTGTTGCTGGAATTCTTTCGAAATTCTTCTCTTTGTAGTAAAACTACATCCTGGACTGTGAAAATATTTTCAAGTCTCAGTCTGCCCGAGTAAAGTACGACCCGAGGGAGTTTTGTAGAGTGATATATTATTTTTCACCACTGATTCGAAATAGATATATAATAGTAGTATAGTGGGTACGTACTACATCACAGTAGTCAGATAGCCCTCGAGAAACCTTTTTTCTAAAAGAATGATACGTATCGACCAGTTTCTGACTACACAGTGGATGACGTCCGTAAGCAGTCAGCCAAGGGGTAGTGGTAAGCGTAGAGGAAAGGTCAGACACCCCGACAGTGGTCATAGGAAGGCAAGCCGTTAAGGTTTAACTTTATGAAAACTCAGAAACTCACGTTCCTCGTAAGCATACGAATCATCGATTTCGGATCCTTTCAACCTCGCAAATATAAAGAAAAAAACAAATTTTTAGTTTCAACCTCTGCGAATCTACCGAGAAAAAAAAATTACAAAATGATTTCTTTAAAATCGGGAATTCCGATTGAATCTAACAGTTGCCGGTTTTCCTTTCGCTGACGATCACAGTTACCATCCAGTCGCGCGATTCAGCGGAAACGCGAATAATAAATGCGCGTTATTTTCCTCCAGCGTCGAGATTCCGTAAAACGAGGAGGAAAATAGACCGTGGCTGAGTTATCTGCCTCCCCAGGAAATTGATGACGACGCGGTTCCAAGTTTGTCGGTCGTCGCTTGCGACGGGATCGAGATTTCGAGAAGTTTTTCCGGTTAAAGGAATCCCTGGGAGCCCCCGTTTTTCAAAGGGCAAACGATTCACGAGTTGACTTCTGTGTCTCTCCGCGTGCGGACGCGAGTCGGCCTCGCGGAAGAAGTTGCAGCTCAAAAGTGGGTTTGGCACCTCGCCATGCTGCGTCATCGCTTGTATCATTGGGATACTCGGGTTTACTGGCGTGCAGCTACAGGTAAATGCCCACCTGGTCCAAAATCGTTTCCAATTATCGGTTCGCTTTCGGTCGAAGGACTTCAACGTGGTTTCATTCAATGTTCTGGATTTCCACTGTATTCGAACGGTTGGAAGTTCTTGGATGTTCTTTAAGGTGTTGCTTAAACTTTGTTTCTTCGATAACCGTTATCTCATCTTTTTCTTCTTCTTCCTTTTTTTTTTTTTTTTTTTTTTTTTTTTTCC
>SMSQ01026049.1:240079-266753 GCA_019453375.1 Ctenoplectra terminalis
TTTTTTTTTTTTTTTTTTTGCACCTTTTCCCTCGTGTTTTCTCGACACATTATGTCCAACCCGTTGAACGTACCCCCTTGTTATGTTTCGGCCATTTTGTGTTAGTTTTGTTTCTAATTTGAATACAAATAGGGTACTTGAAATACCGTAGCGTTTAAAATTACTAAAATTACATATCTCGTGATGATTCTGCGTTTCGTTATACCAGTCGAAGCCCCTGTCGCTTTGATTCCTGATACCTACGTTGGAATTTAAATCATTGGCGCCTCAGCGTGGCGTCTCTGTGTGGCGCCTGATGATGTATTCCTTTTTGTTATCTTCCACTTGATGCTTCTCGAAGAAAAATAACAGAGTAAGATTTACCAGACGGATGCAATAAAGGATTATAAAAATGGTGGTTGATCGAATCGATCGGTTTTCGTTTCTTAATCTCCTTCAATGTTTCACGTACGAATAATGCTTCGTTTGCGCGTAGATCATTCGATCGTGGCATCGTTTCGTTCGATTAAGCGACCCGTTTAGCCTCGCCGGTAATTGCGTGAAACGACACTATCAAGATCGTTGGTCGCGCGCTAAATCGGATTACGTGTGTGAATTATGGTCGATCGGGATCTAATACGCGCGATTCGTGCGATCGAGAGATGTTTCGATACAGTGTTGCGAATATTTTTCCAGTTCTTTTTTTTTTTCTCATGCACGTTAATTGAATTCGTTATTTCGCGAGTCGGGTACAAAAATTGATGCACGTACATTCAACGCGCTTTCGCAGCACGCGCGCGCTAATTGGACAACACGCGTGGAAATTTATTCGACACAGTTCGTTAATGCCATTAATTACGCCGAAGCTCGCACACAGGTGGGGTACCTTCCCCATAAAATTGTATCGGGACTGATTCTTTTGGGTAATTAATTGGAAGAGATCGATGTTCTCGAAGGGGGTAGCCTTGAACTCTGGCTGAAAGTCACGCAAACTGTTCGTCTTGTTGCTCGGTACATTGCGTTCGATCGAGTTTACGGTACACCTATGAAAGTATAATCACACTTGCTAGAGTTCACTGCTTTATGAATAGAAAATGCGGGAACGTCTCAAGTTTTTTTTTCGTTTCTGTTTACCAATGCAGACTTTATTCCTTTGGAGATATGTAATCTCGTAGAAAACTTTTATCGTTCAGACTGATTATGTCCCACAAGACTCTCGAGCGGGTATTATCTTTCTGACAGGATTCATACACGACCCACCGGAGGACCGTGCAGCCATTTCCTCCGCCCATTATTTATCAGCCGGAACATAGTGGCTAGATTTACAGTAGATACTACCAGAATAACATCATAGCACTTCATACTCCAGTGCTTTCGTACTCCACGTTCCAGTTCCAAATAGGAGCCTTCCACGCTTTATAAATGACGCGACCTCGTTAACTTTTCCAACAGAGACGCCCGAATTATGCACGAATTATTCATAAATTATGCCCGAATTGTATCCGAATTCAATGAACTTTTCTACGATCGTCCAAATTATAATCCAAGGTTGAGTCGCGCTACAAGTCTCATCGTGGCTGAGTTTCTGAAATTTCTGGCATCTGCCAGTCACAACGAGCAGTTGGAAGGGTGACGGGTGTTGGCGCGCGCGGGAAATCCTCCGGCTGTTCATTTGAATTGCAAATGGGGAGAACGATTCTGCCCTGTCCGACCGGATGAAGCTTTTCCGCGAAACGCTGCTAGAACTTGCCTGTTTCCGCGTGTCTGTGCGTGCGTTTCGCCGTGCAATTAGAGGTTTCGCGTTGGAAGTGTTCGAAGCTGTGCTTGAAGCTTTCTTAGCGGGCCGCGTTTTCGTTCGAGATTTAAGGAAACGCGAACTACGTTGGCCTCCCTTCGGTTTGCACGGAAGGTTGCCGCGATTCTCGCGGCAATTATATCTCGTAATTGTTCAATTACTCGAAAGCAGCCCTGGAGGTCGGGAAAATTTGCGGACCAATCTCTTGCTCTTTGGAAGAACTCGTTATCATGGTCGTTACGAGGCCAAATGAATTTCTGTCGACGAAGATTTCTTCGAGCGGGGGATATCCTTGGAGCTGTTTCATTTGGACGACCCGGAGAACGCAGTCAACAAACGGTGCTCTTCGTTTCGTTGCATCTCGTTCACCGGTATTTCGTTGGGGCACACTAATTAGCAACTTGCGCTGGTAAGACGTGCCACGAACGTCGAAATATTTATGTTCCAAACTCGCGAACGACGCGTTGTAGACGTCGGTGTAGATAGTTGTCGCGGAAATGAAAACAGCGTGCGTGGCGCGTCGATTGAGATCGTTTATCGAAGTACGGTTAAATATACCGTACCGCGCATGATTATTGGTAAACAGAATTAATGTTCATATCTGTGTAAAGTTTATCGATGAACGACAGAGTATTCGATACGCGCAACTGTGAGTTAGCTGCCAGCGCAAAGTGGTTGAAGACGTTGGATAAAAGTGGCGACCGCTGGAAAAAGGAACTCGAAGGGTTCCGGGGGTTTGAAGTTGTAAATAAGTAATATCAGCGTTAGGTTTGGCATTGAGTCTTATATCGAACGAAAGCGTTACGAGAAAAATGTACCGGACGATATTATTAGAAGATTCGAATTGATGTATGGAGGTAGGAATATCGGTAGGATGGTATCAGTCTATTTTTGTGGGTTTATTAATGTTACTTGGAATAGTAACTGCTTCTGTTTTCGACTGTTTTCAACGCGGTATTAATGGCGTTCGAAACGTAAAACCTGGATAATGCCAGTGATTTATTCACATTGTAGGAAGGATTATGCGTTGAAAGCATTGTAATCCAGCGCACACGGTCAGAAAACGTTAAATATGTGGATGGAGTTCTGCGTTTATTGAGAATTGTGAGAGCATCGATTGTGTCATTTAACGAATACGAATTAACATGGAAATCGGATGAGAAACGTGGTATTTAATTCATGACATTTGTATTATTTGCTATAAATCTTAGTCTTTTGTGCATCTACATTAATCCTACAACTTTTTTTTTCTTTTCTTTAAGTCAGAATACATGTTACAAAAAAATTTGCAAAAAACCGTCAACGCTTCTTGTCGAGTTCTGCAGTGCGAGATCAATTAGATCACGCTTGCTTTGACTTAAAAAACTCATTCCATGCTTATTAACATCCCTGACTCATATTTCTTGGCGCCATTAAGCAGCGAGTTCCACTGCACGCGCAGCTAAATTATATCACTTCCTGCTAAAGAATTAACACAATCGCCAATGAATAATTTTCTTTTCCCGAGCATCTACTTTCATTTATTCATTTTCATTCTTTTCAGGAATGGTTTCTTTTAAAAGTTACAGAAAAAAAAGAAAAAGTGATCCAATTTTTTGTTCAATTATATTTTACTCGTTTTAAACGAAGAACTATTGAACAAAGCGATCAAAGTGAAAGAGTTAATAAGATAACGGTCACGTACGTAGCAGTTTCCTTCAAAAGTTTAATCCAAACACTCGCTCAATCTTCGAACCCTACTAATACTTAAATGGCGCTACTAATTCCAGCCTCTGGTACGCGCAAAACAGCAATTTGATTGCGATTTACCTGCGTGACCACGATAGTAGGAAAAATCTGCGAGATTTTACGATACTGTTCAGATAAACACGAACCAGTCGACCCGCGGTGTTTATACTATGCCGCGGTTTCGGAATCAAGTGGTTTCCGAATAATGCCGCGATTCACGAGCAGGAAATTAACGCACGCGGACGTAGATCCCTGCAGAGGTGTTCGTTCGAGCGTATCGAATGGTTGTGTATAATAAAAGTGAACGGTTAGTTCCAGTTCTCTCGTGGTCGCGTTTTAGCCGTGAGCAACGACCGAGAGAGCTTTCATTAAACACGCGTGCAGGTTACGTAAGTTGTCCGCGTTTCACGGATTTTTCTACGACCTAGCTTCGGTCCTTTTGCGAAACAGCGATCAGGAATACGGAATGACACGGTACGATCACCTTCTCCCTCTCTGCCAGTTTGGTATTCAAACTCGTTTTCCGTCCAAGCAAAAAGTCGAACAAATCTGTCGAACTCGTTTAAGACACGTTCCCTCCCGACATCGCGACGGTATAATATTTATTCATATTACTCCACGGGGTTAGAGCCAGTAAACTTCGAAGTCGAATCGCTCTCGAACTGTTCCGGACAACGAGGCCCAGCATTGTGCAATAATTTACGGCCGTTCGCGTTCAGCTGCCACGTAGCGTTTTACGAGCTCGTTTTCCGCAAGTTTCCTTCCACGGCGGATCTCGTGGCTCGATTTGTCGAGGGTGCGCCTTTTACGCGCGAAAAGGTTCATCCGGGTCTTACATTGGATCCACTTTCTACGAAGAACAACCGAAGAATAACCAAAGAACAACCAAAAACTAACCAAAGAACAACCAAAGAATAACCAAGGAACAACCAAAAACTAACCAAAGAACAACCAAAGAATAACCAAGGAACAACTAATTCGTCGATAATTCAAATAAATTCTCAGTACATCTGTGACCATTTCTCGAATATTTTCCAACAAACTGCTCATCGATCATCTCCCTTCTTCTTTGTTCTCGGTTGCTAGCGTTCAATTCGCGAGGATATGTTTGCCCAGTTACCGAACACTTGGCAAACACGCGACTCGTGAACACCAGCCGGTTCCTCTGACCGAAGACACGAAACGGCTTTCAGTTCGCGGAACAAAGGCACAGTCCTCGGACCTTGTCGGTATATTCGCGATGCACCATGCGTTTGGTCATATTCGAGTGCAACGCAAACTCCAGGGAGTCTTTCGGTCCTCGGAGACGCGTTCCACGGTTCGAAACCAGTGATTAGATTTGCTTTGCTCGCCTCCGCTTGACTCCGGTTGCTGGTTGCGCTGCAATTTGGTGCCATTTTAGGCAATCCGAGTAAACGTTGGGCAAACATTCGCAACACCGAGACCAGAACACGGGCGCCATTAGGTAGCCGGTAAACGGAAGTTCGTGTAACCGGTTCGTCCTGTTGTTTTAATTAGCAACGGGTCAGCTCGATGAAAACCGGAGCGGAAAATGGTCAGAGAACGTGGCCAATCGGCGAGAATCGTGGAATCGAGTTTGAGTAGGTCTCAGAGAGATCGGTTGTATGTCGTCCGGTTAGTTGAACGACTCTGTGGCGTGGATCGTTCAGTGGGTCGGTTAGTTTCGACCGATTTACTTTTTCCGCTTAAAGAATCTTCGAGTCGAGGATCAAGAACGATCTATCAGCGTCGACGTTTCTTTGTGGGAAATTTCTCCGCGCTGCTATTTTTGTGTTTTCGATACTGCACGCGTTTAAACGCTCAGGCGATAGACACCGTTTGAAATTTCGATTTATTTATTTCAACGCGTTCGCACGGTGGACGATCGAAGCGTCTCACGTCGTATCGTTATCGCATCGTACTGTATCAGAGTCCTTTGGTCAACGATCCATAGAGAACGTTTAATTACCGATAGCTATTAAGTGAGCGTATTTATACGCGACTCTTCGAAAATACGCGAGAGCAACGATTCAGGATGTACCTAGTTTAACCGCATTTCGCGAGTCAAACATTGAAACACCTTGATTACTGCCTCAGCCCGCGGCGGATCCCTTGAGGTGGCCGCTATTTTTAGAACGATCCCTCTTTTAATGACTTTCCCCCTTTGAGCAAGCACTCCGTCGAGAACCCTCTTTTCCCTGCGTTGATCTTGCGACCTGAACGTTACGTACGCTCGACCTACGCTTCGCTCGATCGATACGCTACGATTCCTCCTCTGTGTCGACAGAGAATATGTTATTCGAGCGAGATAGGTTGGGTTTATCAGTGGCGATTAATTAAAATCCTATCGGTGAAACGTGTCTTGACGAACGGGTTTTAGTCCCTCGTGAATGAATAATGATAAAAGGTGTGTTTATCGCATGGGCGAAATATGGTCGAATCGGAGGAAACAAAGGGTGCTTTAGTTACATAAAATTTACCGGGGGAAGGATTTTCCTTGAAGAATATTATGGCTCGAGGAGCTGGTTGTAAGTTAGAGATCGTTCGGTGGAGAGTTAGGGGTGAATTGTTTGAATCGCTTGCTTGGGTGCGAGGTAAATAAGGGGTCGAATAATGAGAAATTATGTTGGCGGTGACTTTGGTACCTTGGAGTACCTGTTTGGTACTTTCAAGGTATTTTAAGTTCCTCTGATGCTATATTATTCCTTCTTATCGATGTTTGCTGTTGAACAGGGTTAACAGTTTAGCGCATTGGGAAATAGAAACTTTGCAAGAGCAATTTCGTAGGCTAAGAAAAAGTAACGATCTTTTACTCTGTTAACGTAAATAAGATGGTACGCGAAACGTTTAATTATCTCAATTTTACATCGATACGCCGTGAATAAGAAATCGCAGTGTTAAATGAATACAACGAACCACGAGAAGGAACGAATAGCTTCTAGTTGCTAATATAATTTCATATTTGCTATCCATTATCATATATAAATTATGCAAATCCACGACTACGTTTGCTTCCCTCGTTCATCAATTCCCAACGAAACCTACCACCCGATGTATCCACGGGAAGGTAGACCAGCTCGCAACACGTTCGCCAATTCTTCGAGCTCACTTTTCGACGAGTTCGGACTTAAATCCAGTTGATGGAGCACGTGGAGCGCAACGAGGGAGCGAAGTTGCGCTCGCTGGCTGCTCGTTCGCGAAGCCAATCACGTACGTGTATCGACCAACGGAGTTGGAGACCGGCATCTCCATGTTCGCTTCTTTATCCTAAATGTCCTTCCGTGGCACGAGCTGACCTCGTTCGTCCCGGTTGAATTCGAGAAAAAAGCCGGTTAATTTGAATACCTGTTGCCCTGCTACGTGTTCGATCTTCGAGTAGAAAATCGTGGACGAAACTAGATTCTTATTTGCGAAATTCACCCTAAATTGCCAACCCGAAGCAGTCGTTCGTCATTGGATCGCGTATGACAAACGTGGAATTAAATTAGAGAATTGGACAAAATTTTATATAGAACACAGAGGGACAAACCGAGTTGAAATTGTGATTCTTTTGAGAGAAGTAAAATAAAAACGAAATTACAAAGTGGAGCGTATGCAAATGTATGCAGGGTCGAGAGGCAGCTCCAGGGACTTGAAATTCTGGCCAAAAGTATAAAATCTGTTTCCTTGCGAGCACACGGAGAGCCTTCATCGACTTGTGCATCACGCACAAGGATCTGTAATCGGGCTGGAACCGTACGTGCAAGATGATCGTAACAGGTAGCAGTGGTTTTGGCCAGATTCCTCTTGTATGTGCTTCTAGAGAGGCGGAGCGTGGAAACCGGGGAACGGATGAAACCGATTCACGAAACGAAAATAGTAACGTTAAAAAGATCGCAATCTTCGAACCTTTTCCAACAAAGATACCTTATATTTGGTGGATGACTAAGGACAAGTGTATCATTATTATTTAAACCCGGTTCTCATTTTCGTGTCCTACAAAGAGGAGCTCGAGAACTGATTGGTCCGTGAAAGCAATCGAATTCGGCTGATGAAATTCAGGATTCTACGAGATGAAGATATAACGACGATCGTGTGTCCTTTGCACAATTATGTATATTATATTTATTATAATTATTATAATTATTATATTTATATATCGAAGAGAGCGTAATTCGCAGAGATCGTCAACAGATTCCGTGATCCAAAATCGAGTGTTAAACGCGTCAACGTTCCACCGATCGCGATAATTTCAAAGGCTATAGAAAGAACGACTATCCGCGGATATTTAACGAAGAAACATTAACGATCGAATTTAACGAGCTTCCGGTTTACTGGCTTCTCTCGGTCGATCGTTGTGTAAATAGGTCGTGTCTGGAGTGTAGCCGAGGTCAAGCGTTTCGAAGCGAAGGCGGAACCAGTGGGAGAAAACCGGTGCTCGTTGATCCTTTTTGCTCTTGCTCGGTATTGTGCATGCAAAGATGCGGAGAAAGCACTCTCTCGCGTTCGCCTTTGTTCTCGTTGCTCGAACAGAACGAAACAGAGAGACAGTCGGTGAGGCGGCGGATAGAGTACGAAGGGAGCAACGGCCAATTGGGAAACGCTAGTCTCGACGCGAGAATTGTTCGGTGACCGTGTGAACGTTCAACCAGCTATTAAACGTTGTGTGCACACGAACCGACTTCAAAGAACTCGCGAGTCCGATGATATTTCGTTACGAGCGAAACGTGCTCTCTTAATCGGCGATAATGGCTCGAAAGTCCGGCGTACGTGCGTTGGAATCCGCGAAGCGCCATTATTCACTCGAATCGAGGAAATTTAATAGGCGAGCTAGCTGGGAAAAGCGCGCGGAAAACGTGCGAAAACCGTGTGAAAAAAACTCGTCGAAATCTTGCGAAATTCTGCCTCGTAGCACGTAAGCATTCCCTGCACGGTAGTTAAAGTCGAAATGGGTTAGTTTCGGTTAGAATGGAACGCTGCGAGGAGAATCGCTCGAGATACCGTACACGCGGTAATCGTCCGTAGTTGTACGGTTGTGTACGGTTTATTTTTCCTCGGGATTTTAAGCGGAAAGATGGGATAATTTTTCAGCGAGGAAAAGACGGAAAAAGATGAAAAAAGATGAAAAAAGAAAGAAAAAAGAAAGAAAAAAAGAAAAAGATTAGAAAGAAAGAAAGAAACGAAGAAGGTTCGCCGAGGTTTCACGTGACTCCGTGGGTCGCCTTTCAGAATCGCGTGCCGTAACATCTCGACGAGTTATCCGAGTAAATTACACGCAATTACGTTTGCTCGAGTTGTCGGTGTTCTCGAGAACTCTCCTATGCTAATTACATCACCTTACGTCGTTCGTCTCGTTTCACTCGTTCCTCGTACACGTGTTCGTTCCTCGTTTCTTTTTCCGAGGTGCAACAAGAGAACGACTAGTCGCGGCGCGGTTGCTCGACGATTAATATTCCTTTTGCTTGCCCGTTAATCCATTAAGCGTCGACCACAATGAAGGGGGAAGTTGCGTGACACAGCAGGATAACAACGATTCGACTTCATCCTCGTAATAGCGGGTTTTCTGGCTGCCCGGCACGCGATACGATTTTTCTCCCCGCTATTTATTTGTGCTCGAGCTCGGTACACGTGACCCATTACAGGGCTTGTGCTTTCCACGGCTGAAAATAGTCGATGTAACCGGGTCGTTTGTGCGCGCTGGGAAATGTCGGATGTTGATAACGCCAAAGGGACATGATACGTGACGTTTTAGTCACGTATAATCGCGATGTCCTGCGACCTGGTCCACCCTAGGGATTTTTGGTTTATCGCCACTCGAGCGAGGGTTAAAAACAGGCCCGCCTCTCGGTAATGCAGTAATTTATCGCGGAGAAAAGAAAGCACCCGATGAACCCGTGATTTATTCGTTCCGGCTGATCGATCGCGGTTGTTATCGTTTTTATTATTCAGCGGTGGATTCGATGGCGCACAGCCGGTAAAAACTATACACGTTTTCATTCTCTCTACAAAAAAAAGGAAGTTCTCAAGACTGGTGTTTATCAGATGAAAGTTAGAATTCTCTACGCTCGGAAGCTTAAATGAATCGAGTCCTTGATCTTTAAGCAAAAAAGCTGTTTCTGCTTGATGAAAGTCACGATAGCATCGGGCACGATAATTACGTTGCCTCGATAACATCGGTCCCTCTCGAGAAATTACTCGAGCGAAGTTCAACGTTTCAAGAAACAAGAATTACGCTACGATCGAACATATTTTCTCTACTATTTTTACAGCCAAATTACAACTTATCTTCTGAAAATCGTTCCAACCATTCAGATACGAATTACCCATAAACCATCCTACGATCTTCCAATATTTCCGAACCGTTACTCGATCTCGCAAATTCATCCCGATTCCGATGCAAGATAATCTCCCGATCGGAAGCGTGCACGTAACACGCTTATCGTTGAAAAAATTCAATGAATCCGATATCTTTCCGTTTTAATATCGTTGACCCATGCCTACGTCAGCGTGGCTTAATTTTACCTCGGTGCTGCTGCCTTTGGATCGAGAGAAACACGTGGACGCGCAGCCATTCTGTGCACGATTACTCCCGAAACCGCCGCATCCGCGGCGGAAGTGCACGTGCTTCTGACAGCACTGACGTCAACCAATTGAAATAACGAACGGGCTCGCGGTGCTTGTTCTGCCGACATTATGCAGCATGATTTGCTTGCTCTGTTTTTCTCTTCCCTTTCCCATCCGCATTCTTCCTTCCGTCCGCTATTTCGAACATCGCCTATGCCGGTCCGCATTGTTGAAAATCGAACAGTGGTCGGCGAGCTTGTTAAACGATTCGATTAACGGTGTTCATTGTTGTTCTTTCCGTTCGCGACACGTGTTACGCTTCGAAGGTAAATCGAAACGAATTTCGCGTCGTTAAGCTTTTTGCCAACTTTCTTGCGGTCGTCTAATGCCGCTTCTTGCAAGCAGTTTCTTTAAACGATGGTTCTTTGTCGAATTGATTAGGAAACTTTGTTCGGCCTGTTCAGAGGGGGATGGTAGGTGGAAGAAATATGACAGAATAAAGCTAACCAGAGGAATAAATTGTTATAGAAGTGGTTGGCTGTGGAACAGCAATTAGGACGTAGAACGTCGAATCGATATCAAACGTTTCCAATATATTTCGCACCCTTCGCAAACAGGTGCCTTCGTGGAATCAAAGAGAGAGAGAGAGAGAGAGAGAGAGCGAGAGTCAACGCATCGTAGATGACGTTTCTTTTATTAAAAAAAAAATCTCTCGCAATTCTTATTTCCTGTTTCACGAACTCCACCCAATCGGATATTCGTCGAGTAAAGAGCCAGGTTCGAAGGCCACCAACTCGAGATTTTAGAACGGCTTATCGATAATCTTCTCCTTGATCGACGATGTCAGACGATGCGAAGTAAAAAGCTCGCCGAAAAAAAGCTGGCAGTAAAGTGACGAATTGCTCCCGATACCAACCCTCTTAGCGCCCTCGCACAAGGGGAACTTCGATTCACCCTTACCCTTTAACCTCCCTTATTCACCTTAAACACCGTATCGAGCCACGAGACGTTCCATCTTCTCTCCAAGCCTTGGGTATCCTCGCTGTAAACAGCGCTGCAACAAGCAGATTTATTGGATCACCGGTCCAGATGAAATTCCATTATTTATCGTGGCGAACCTCGAACCGACCGTCCAGTTTTCTCTCTTATTCCTCCGCAAACAGTCGAACGTTTACGTATGGCCGCGGGAAGCAAGCTACATCGATCGGATCTATATCGGTCGTTGCCGCGATTCGACGAAGGTCGAACCGTTCCAGGCTTCCATAGTTCCCCCGGTTCACGTTTTCGATATTTCTCTCGATCGAATCGATTCACCGTTCTCGTCATCGTCCACCTGGTGTATCTGCGGACAAGTTTCGAAGGCGTCCCCGGAGGCGATCGTAAATTTTTCCCGGAACGGCTGCCACTTTTCGCCGGCAACGTTCTCATAAGCTCGAGTAAAACCGCGCTTCTTTTGTACCGTCCATTTTGTCGGCGATACTGTCTGTTCGCCAAGGTGAAGGAGTGGCCGGACCGGTTGCCCGGATTACGGATGATATTCCGTTATTTATCGCGCGTGACGAGGGGTCCGGGTTAGGTTCACCTTATAGCCGAGTTTCCGTGTCCATTCTTGAGTCGGCTCGTGCGATTGAACGGTAGCTGGACGCTCGTGTGGACGTCGATCTTGGAGTCTTTCACGCTGATTAATCCCAGTCACACCGGTGGCCGGTGCACGAGTCAGCGTGTTCGAGCTTTCTTCCTGGTCGTTATTGGTCTCCTCCGTTCTTCCTGGTTTTCTCGAGTAAAATGTTAATCTTGACGATCCTTCTGCTGATCCTCGACAGAATTACACGAGCACGGATTCGTTNTCGGTTGATTCACGGGCTGAATCATCGTTCCTCGACGCTTAGCCCGATCGTTCAAAAGTATCAAGCGTTGCACAGGTGTAACATGGATGCAATGGTCGGTGTCTCCCACGCGACCGACGATATCGTGTTGGATACTCAGAGTAGGAGCAAGGACGGCAATGTTTGAGTACGCCAACTCGTGTATACAGGGTGCAGCCGAATTGTGCATACGAGGCTTGGAACTCGGGACCGTCCGAACCAAGTTGGGGGAAATTACAGTGTTCTCTGCTTGTATTTGTTAACACGAAAACCACTTGTGATTAAAATAAAAAGAAATTACGATAATACGTACTTGAAAAATTTATAACGCGAGAGAATAAAATCTTTTTCTACGAGATGGAATTTATACGAGAAGTTACGAACCGGTCGATTGACCGCTTTGACGGTTTTAATATCTNGGCTCGTGCGATTGAACGGTAGCTGGACGCTCGTGTGGACGTCGATCTTGGAGTCTTTCACGCTGATTAATCCCAGTCACACCGGTGGCCGGTGCACGAGTCAGCGTGTTCGAGCTTTCTTCCTGGTCGTTATTGGTCTCCTCCGTTCTTCCTGGTTTTCTCGAGTAAAATGTTAATCTTGACGATCCTTCTGCTGATCCTCGACAGAATTACACGAGCACGGATTCGTTTGCTGTTATCCGGTAAAAGCTGCGGCTCCTGTTAGGTAGATAGGCGAGTATCGTTCGTTCGTCAGCTTCCCAGGAGTTAAACCCATACTCTGTTCGCTATACCCATAGCCAAAAGTGTGAAGCAGCTAGCTAGCGAGCAAGCAAAGGGACGGAAGATGAATACAGGGGCGTGCTAGCGGAGATGTATAACCTGCTAAACCGAGGCTGGGTCCGTGCATACTTGATTCGAGGCTGGTGTACGCGTACGTGTTGGTGGGTGACGGATATAGCCCGAGTATTTCAGAAACGTGACGTTGATGTGACAGGGCCGGGACCGGGCTTGTTGC
The DNA here is from genome assembly GCA_019453375.1 of Ctenoplectra terminalis. NCBI lineage: Eukaryota > Metazoa > Arthropoda > Insecta > Hymenoptera > Apidae > Ctenoplectra > Ctenoplectra terminalis. The sequence goes on from SMSQ01026049.1 coordinate 252,965, forward strand.
TCCCTGTTTATACAGTGCATTGGCCACCAATTAATTCGAGATATTTATGCAGGATGGGAGACACGTGTGTGTGTGTGTGCGCGCACTTAAAGCGGTGCAGGACGTCGGTACAGCTTCACCGGGTCGGACTGAATTCTCGTTCTCGTTGGACGCCTTATTTCGTGTTTAGTTTGGAAACATTTCACGCCTGTTGAAGTCTTGTAAAACCATGCGCCTGGCTTGGTAGAAGTTTTGTAAACCGTGGAATAATTTATCGTTCCATTGGGATCATTAAGAGAATCCCCGATGGCGTCGAGGGCTAAGGAGTCTTCCACGGAATAACTCGCCGCGACCGGATTAATTAACGTTCCGCGTTTGTAGCTTCTCGATGCTCGTGGTCTTTAATTAAGTACGTCACGAAGACTCGTCGAGACGTCTTCTGGAAAAGTTTCTCGTATTTCTCTATGGGACACCAAAGTCAAAGCAAAGACGAGTAGTCGCGATCGTCTTTCACATTTTCACGCTTTCTTCGTGCTTCATCTTTTTCGTCTTTCTTGGCCTTTATTATTCTTTCTTCGTCTTTCTTCGTCTTTCTCCTTCCTTCTCGCCTTTGATTCCGTTCCTTTGAATCTCACGGCACGTTCACGCGGACGGAATAAAAACCACGATGCTGAAAGCTCGTTGTTTAGCGGTTGGATGTGAAATAAGGAAAGGAACAGGAAACTTGAAGCGATGCTCGATCGCAAGGCGGAAAATACGGAGCGCCGACCGACAAAATGTTAATCGAGCAGCACAATGGTCCTCATCGACGGGATTTCGCTATTTCCAGGATGACCTATATCGGTCCAATGATTTTCTCCGACCAACACCTCACGATCCATCGTGTGGTTCGCGGCAGCAACGTGGACTGGCCTAAAGCCAGACGAATTGGAGCTCTTGCCGATACGAAAGGCACCATGTTCGTCTTTCTAAGACAGACATCAAAGGAGCTAGAGAGATAATAGGATTGTTTAAGTAACGCTTTCTCGACTTTGACTACGGTGCACACCGAATATCCTTCATGTCGCTGCTAATTGGTTGCAAAGCTATTTCCTACTCGGTTCTTCGCTTTGGTGTTTGTTTAGGTGCTCCTTTTCGCTGATACCGTGCGATGATTAGTGACTCGTTTTATGTAGGGTTTCAGTTTTGTGTATTTCGTAAGAACCACGGTTCAAATTATTTTTCATTATATTTTTATTACATTTTCATTACATTTTCATTCCCGATTTCATGCCGATTCTTTTTTTATTTTCTTGTACAAAATAAGAGAATTTTTATGAAAGAAGTTGTCACAAAGATTAAACAATATTTGTGAAATATTTTTTGCAAACATCTTCGCGATACTCCTTTGACAATTTTACTGGAAAATCTGAAGAAACGAAAAATCACGAACGCGGGAATTATCGTGGGATCGAAAATATGCAAATCGGATTGCCCCTTAAGATACGCGAGGCGGGTGGAGTCGGATTACGTAAGGATTGGCGGAAAACAATCTCTTTTGCTCTTTCGATCGATTCGCTCGGGCATTAGGCGTGCCTGTATTCCGAGTCGGCTTTCGTGATAACAAATTTCTCAGGATAGAAAGTGCACGTGAACGATACTTTCGCGCGAGCACGTAATCGAGCCGGTCCTCGCCGATTTCCGTGTCTATTAATCTTTCTCTTACGCTTTTCCTATTATTAAACACCGTGAAATCGGCAAACAGTGACACATCGTCGCGATGATTATGAATCGAATGCAACTAGGTAACGAAGAAACACAGGAAATAATTAGTTTAGTAACGTAGCCCGTATGCAAACGAGTGTCCGCTTAACAATTCAAATGGACGTCGTTCGTTTCGAATTCTCCGCGAAAATTCTATTATCGACCTCGGTCAACGTATTCGATTAACATTTTCGAGCGGATGGAGTGTCGCCAGTCAGCTTCCAGTTAAAAGTGCAGTTACTCATTTCCCTACGTGTCGCTAACGAGATTCCTCTCGTTTAATTACATTCGATGCTGAGAATTGGAAATATTCGACTTCAACTTTGTAACTTTTTTTTTCTTTTTTTCTTCTTTTCTTCTTTTTTCTTTTTTTTCTTTTTTTTTCTTTTTTTTTCATATCAAACACGAAAAAAAACCTGTACGAAGAAAATGGAGTTTCATGAATAGAATAGTACCTCGATCAGAGTTCAAGTATAACGATAATACGAGTATAAACTCTTTCATATCTAATGCATAATACGATCATAAAAGCCAAGCACTGAATTACAATGAGCCTGTCAGTGAAGGTACAATTCAAGGTACGTTGTCCAAGCTATCTGCAAACGAGCATAATCCACTTATACAGTTTAGTTTATCCAAGGTAGTCCGGTACGAAACACCGAAGAAAAAAAAGAAAAAGAAGAAAAAAAAATTTCTAAGACCATGTCTGACTCTAAATTAAATCTAAGAAATTTGAATATTGCTAGCAACCGGATAATTTATGTAAATAAAAAAAACACGTATCATATTTATCACTTTTGTCGATATAACAGTTATTCTTACATTTCTTTAAAAACTCGACTGTACAAAGAGTATTATTAAATACACGGAAAAACCGACTCTCGCGCGTGCTTCGATTTTCCATTTAAAATCAACCCGAAGCACCTCGAGAGTTTCCTCTTGTTAGGAGGAGAAACATATTCGAGAATTTCCCGCGAGAGCGACGGACGAAAGCCGACGGTTCGAAGAAATTGCGGTAGCTTTATCGGCAAACGCCACGCCACTTACCGCAGCCGCTTTTTTCCGTGCTCGAGCAGGCGGAGAATATTTCACGAAGGCTCGGCTCGAACGTTGGTGTCTCGTTCGTTGGCGTGTCTTAGTGGTCGGTGTCGATATGAACGACAGCATCTATTTTGCTAGCTAATGAAATTTACCGCGTCGATCTTTTCCCATCGGAACCACCATAGGCGCTCCCCTATCGGCCGATCAAATTTTCTCCTCGAGAGCACTGGGAACATCGCGACCCAGGAATTACTTTTTCCAAGATCATTGCGTCCGCGTAGAAGTTACATAAATTTCATTTACGTCGAACAGAAATTATCGAACGTCCAGGTAACAGATCGTTTCACCGAATCGTTGTACGAAAGAACGCGGACCCGATAGCTCGCGACATTTGCTTCCCGGCGAATTTTTGGCTCGATCGATCGAATCTCCATGCGAAACGCTTTTCGCCAGGATTTAGGTAGCAAGAGCTCTCTGGAGGGTATTTTTTGAAGGATGAGCGAGGTGGAGTGGAGCGAACTTGGTCTCGATTCTTCTTTTTCTGTGCATGGTATTTCAAGAAAGTTACGTAGGGTTTCAGGAAGATGTAGTCGTCGCGAGAATAGATGCGAGGTACCTTCTTAGAATTAAGATCTTGACGATGAGAAGTCAAGACAATATTCGCGAAAATTTCTCAACGAACTCCTCAAAGACTACGATCGTGTAGAGTTTGACGATCTGAAGCACAAATTCGCTCGAAATATTCCTTTTTTTCTTTTCTTTTCTTTTTTTTCCAGAACTTGCGTATCATCGGTAGTAATCCCGGACGGAACCGGCGCGGAACAGTATCTCGCGTAGACAGTAAATCAATTATCGTCTCGTTCCGATGAACGAGGTCAGGAAGGTTTCTGCAAATCTTCGTTAGTCCCATTGTTCTCCCTGTATGTGGGTTAATCACCGTTCGCCGAACTTCGTAGTCGTTTCCCGGCGTTTCCATCCTCCACTCGTGTCCCAGCCATGGTTGGAACTTGTTCGGCCCGCCACCAGTTGCTATTCGAATCGAATTCGAGTCGGTCGTCAACTCGCTCGAGTTGACAGCGATCGAGCTCTCGACTCTCCGCCACTTTTTCGTTCCGCCTCTCTTGTCCGAACGAATTTTTTTTTTTTTTTTTTTTTCTCTTTTTTGTCGCTTCCTTTTTTTCTTCGCTTTTTCCTCCCATTTCCCTGCCAGTCCGTGACAAATTTCACGCGCGTCACTAGTCACGTTTTTCGGCGAGAAGACCACCGATCGCGACGCTCCAATTGGGACGAGCAATAAAATCGACTTTAATCCCTCAGCGGGACACGTTTCTGCTCGGTTTTCGTTGGCGTGTGGGTTCCGTTCCGTTAAATCGACTCGGCGATCGCTCTTCTCTGTCACCTTGAATCCAATGGTACGTTTTCGATGCGGTTACGCTTCCCGGGACACTTATCGCCCATGGGAAGCCGGTTTTCAGACACCAAGGATGTCGATGGCAATGAAGCTTGCTTTTAATTGATTTTATGCAATATCGAGTACCTCCATCGATCGTTTTTTTCTATCACCTCGAGCGCAGCGATACGTTTTCGACGCGGTTACGCTTCCTGGAACACTCATCGTCCATGGGAAGCATGTTTTCCTGGAAGTGATTCATTTTCAGACGCGAATGATATCGGTGCGGACCGAGCTTTCGTTTAATTGATTTTACCGGACACCGAGTTCTTTATCGGTCGCGTTTACCAACGATGTGCGTATGCGTTTATCAACAACCGAAAGTGTTTCGCGTCGCATCCGAAATTGGAAAATTTGAATAAGAAGCGGAACGTAATTTTGCAGAGAAGCCCGGGAATCCAATTTTCGCAACGTCAGTCAGAGATTGAGTTTATAATTGGCCTCGCGGCGTGTCCGCCTCGAATCGATTAACCTGCACTTCATTAAAATGTTTACCGACGCGTTTTTATCGTTCCCGTGAAACTGCGCCTTTCATTCTATATGTATATATATATATATATATATACTTTTTGTTTTGTTTTAAACAGGTCACACACGGTAGTTACGTGCCGTTGCGTTTAATGGAATTCGATGGTTTAAAATATCGGTGATTCGGAGCGTAGAAACGTGTCAAACGTTTCACGTTTTGTCAGTCGCGTGTCCCGTGTGTCAAAGATCGTTCGCGATCTCGAATACTGTTACAACCAGGGAAAAAGATATGTGGGTCACCGGAACTTATAGATATTAAATCGACAAAAATTTAAATATTCGTACCGGTGAATTCAATTTTCAGTATTTTTTAAAATTCTAAAACCTTGAAGATTAAAAAAACTCGAAGCTCGAACTCTCAGCTTGAAATTTTGAGATCAACGATCGAACGTTGAACAATTTGAAGAAATAAAATTTCGCGTTCCATAGTTCGTGATAAAAAAAAATCTCATCTTGAAGCGGGTCTAACTGGGTTTATCGGAGACCTGATTCCACTTTATGGAAAAAGTAAGAAGCAGCGAAGAGAAAGAAATGTAGACGCCATAATGGCGCAACAGTAGATGGCTCCGTGAAAAGGGATCGTTAAATATTACAACAAGGGTCCTCGTTCGAGGTCAAAACGCAAAGTTTCTATTAGTTTGTCCAGTTCCAGTTCATTCGAGGATGGCCGCAAACTTCTTTAACTTATCGTTTCGTGGATGCGCGAAACTGGAAGCGACCGACATTGCGAACGGGAAACATTGTGGAATACCAGTTAAACGAGGGACCACTTTGCGTGGTACTCCTAACGACACTGCAATTCAATGGGCAACCTCCTCGTCCTTTTGTTGCTTCTGTTCCCCTTATTTTTGTCCTTCCATTTACTAACGTGTGTTTACACGCTGGGTTTATGAACTGCGAACAGCAAAACGAGGAAAAAGAAGATGGCGACGAAATTCTAATGGATCTCGTTCGCGTGGGCGGTATTAGTTTTAGGCGCGAATCTTGGCGAACGGTGGTCTATTTGAAATCCGCTGATAGGTATGCCACGTTTCGTGCGTTTCTCTGTTTCTTTGGTTACGTAGTTCTGCTATTTTTGTAAACTTGCGAACGTTGGCTAGGAAATTTCGATCCAAGCTTAACCTCGAACGAAGGTCCGAAGTGCATTTTAGATCGAGCAGCGTTTCCAAGAAAATGTGGGTTTACGTCCTCTATTAAACGTTTTATCGCACCACAGTTTGAAAACGCTCCATAGACGTGACGATTGTAGTTAGCACTGCTGTAGTTTGTTCGGTACATATCGTCAAGTTACGGTATGCGGTGTTTGCGAGTGATGACCTCCAAGCAAAGCTGTCGCGTTCAATTGTCAGGATCGTGAAACGAGGACGAGGCGTGCGATTGTTGCAAAAGTTAACAAATTCGAACGTTTATCCGAAATGTGAAATTTGTAATTTTTTAAACATTCCACCGATACCGTTGAATAAGAGTTAACATTGTCTGGAATCATAGCGAGAGATGCAAGCTTGAGACCAATTTTTTCTCAAACACGGTTAAACGAGCTTCAGCCCCTTATTTGAAATTACGCTTGAATTGGAAACTTGGTTTCGTAACTTGTTAACGGAACAGGATCTGCTCCGCCAGTTAAAATATAAGCAGCTTCGTTATTATCCGCAGTTCTGCGGCAAGTCCTGCCGCGGCTGGACCGATACAACTTTAAATCCATTTATATCTCGTAAATGTCGTTGAAACACTTCTCGACATAAATTCCTGTCACCAACGATGCACCCGCGAGAAATATAGTCCAGTTACCATGACCATAAATTCGTATTATAACGATAGCGAGGAACGCCTATGATGCATTTAAAATTTAGCCAACGATTTTATAACACAAGTAGACGCGCGACCTCCAAGTTCTACTTGACTCTACGCTTTCAATTTCTCTCCGAAAATTCTTAATATCCGGAACATTTGATACAACTGAAAGTCAATTAATTCGTCCGGAAGATGTTGCTATTGTTACCGGTAGAGTCGCTTGATCGTTCACCATTCTTCTCCAGCAGGTTTGGCACTATGTCAACGTCGGCATTGATACAGAGGCAACATCTGTTAGGTGCGGGCGGTGTAAATTTGTCGGCCCTAACGACGCGTTCAGCTTAAATTTGTACCTTTGCTTGTTTCTTAAAGCGTGGAAAATACGAGAAAGCTGGTCGTGCTTGAAGCGAGAAAAGCGATATAAATTTCTTTTCGAACGCTTCTTCCTTTGTTTCGTTCTGAAAGAAACATCTTATCGCGTGTCTTTCACGTTTCGAGTGAGCCTGGTACGGTCTCCTTTATTTAAAAAAATTCGAAACACTCTGACGAGATTATCTTGTTCGGATAACCAAAGTACACTGATTAAAAATATTAATTAAAAGTGCTTCTCCCGACACGAGTCGGAAGATCGTCGACGTAGTTGAAAGGAAAAATTAAGCTCGAAACGATCGTCGAACGGTCTCCGCTGCAAGCGCAGCAATTATCTCGCCATTGAAGAAAGTCAAGCTTACAGGTGCAAGTGTACACAGAAAGTGTCCCGAAGTTACGTTATTAAAGGCCAAGTCCGGCACCCTATCGCGTTTCGATTGCCAGTGTCCAGGTGGAAGAACGAGGTAACAGTAGTTTGCGTGACACGGTGATTTTGTTTGAAACACGTCACGCGGACAGCTGACGTAATATTGACGTAATATGGTCGCAAACCGTGGTTCTCAGTGTGGTCGGTGCAAAATGGTCGGAAATCGTAGAAATTAATGCATCGGTCGCTAATTCTCGAACGGTTAACCGCGCATAGCTGTGTGAACGCGGCACAGGCCGCTTTGGTACGCGTTGAATCGCGTTATAAATCACAGTGCTACGAGGATCAGAGTAGCTTTCGGGATCTAATGAATTCCTGTTTGGTCGAAAGTAATTCAACGGATCAAGATTAACGGTCTTAACGACGAAAACGTTGTGTTACGTAAGCTCGATAACAGTAAGTGCAATTAGTGGACGAAGTCCGAGATTGCTTTCCCTTGCCTCGTCTTCGCTGCGATCTTTTAATCCCTCGTTATCTCCGCTTCGCGTACGGTGTTTATCGTCGAGAGATACGGCGATCGAGAGACGAGATTTCCCAAGATTTTGGTTTTTTTCTTTTTTTTTTTTTTCTTTTTTTTCTTTTCGTTTTGGAAGTCGTAGGAAATGCACGCGGGCCGATTCACAGGTGTGTGCTATCTCGATGTTGCGTGAGGTATAATTGCCGCGTTAATATTCATCCTTAGACCACGCGGATTCCCCGCATATTTGTACTGCAGCGAAATTAGCTCTCGGGTAAATTTGAACAAGCCTCGTTTCTCCGAAAGGGGCCGTGAATTTACGAGATTCGCCGACCGGTTTCCCCCTCGGTCCGCACTCCCTGCGACAATTAATACGAATTGCTCGGTTGGATCGACGGTTTCATTCATCGAATAAACATCCGCGAGAACGGTGCCGACGACGGGAACGCGTGCGTTGAAATAAATCTGTCCGAGATTACGACAGCTCGCCGGAGCGGCCGAGTCGAGCGAATAAGCGAGCAAGCGTCCGCATACGCGTGGGCGATTTAATTTTCGCGAAACGCGCGTGCAACGTCCGCCGACTCGGTTGATTCACGGGCTGAATCATCGTTCCTCGACGCTTAGCCCGATCGTTCAAAAGTATCAAGCGTTGCACAGGTGTAACATGGATGCAATGGTCGGTGTCTCCCACGCGACCGACGATATCGTGTTGGATACTCAGAGTAGGAGCAAGGACGGCAATGTTTGAGTACGCCAACTCGTGTATACAGGGTGCAGCCGAATTGTGCATACGAGGCTTGGAACTCGGGACCGTCCGAACCAAGTTGGGGGAAATTACAGTGTTCTCTGCTTGTATTTGTTAACACGAAAACCACTTGTGATTAAAATAAAAAGAAATTACGATAATACGTACTTGAAAAATTTATAACGCGAGAGAATAAAATCTTTTTCTACGAGAAGTTACGAACCGGTCGATTGACCGCTTTGACGGTTTTAATATCTATCATCAATCGTAGTTAATTAGTATCGTATTATCGATCTAAAGAATGTGCTAGAATGCGCGATTGCTCGATCCAGAATCGATGATTTTTTGCGTTAAGGCGATAAAGACAGTTTGGATATCAATTAGGTATCGGTACAGTATACGATTACCAAGATGGCAGTTTAGTAAATCATCGAGGTACACGTTTGCTGTTTGATGCAGCGAATTTTTCCAAGTACCGAAGTTTGCGCTTAAAGTTTTTAGTCGAAGTTTAATTCTATTTCTGGCGAAGCGCACTTAGCTAAAACTCACAAGTCAATTCTCTTTATACATGTTTGGATGTTCACTGTTATGCATTCCTCGCAAGCATGCAGACGATGTTCGCATAAGATTAAGCTGTTTCAAGATTGAAACTACTTGAACATTTAGATAGAACTCCGGTGAACTACCGAGTTCTCTACATAAGCAGCCTTGAATCTGGGTGATTGACGAAGTTTGTGGCACGTACGCTAACACTATAGACTGGATACAACATGAATTTAATGTACGATGCATTTTTGTGTCACACGGTTCGACGACTTTAGAGCCCTTTTACAATTTTCACGGTGTTCCTGCTATCGATCGTCCGGTATTGTCGCGAGTTCGAGATACCACGCGAAGCGGGGTCTAATTAATTGAATATGTTCAGCGTTTAATTAAAATTAATGAAACGGAGAATGAACGAAACTACGATCGTCGAAATTGCGAGGCTTCGGTCGTTGTATTAATCTCGTCGGTTCTCTTTTTGCGCTAATTGCAACGCGACGCAATCGGCTCGCGGTTTCGGTTTTAGCAGATCGAATAAAAAATGGTGGATTTAATGCGATCGGTATGACTCCGAGCGAGAGATTTCCATTCCTATAACGGATTTACCAGAAAAACACACGAATATCTGTTGATCACCGTTCGGTTTCTCAATCGAATAACAAGGAAAAGGTAAAATGATAATCCTGTTAATTAAAAACAAAAAGTTGCACAGTGAAATACAGATTTCAAACAAGTTTGGATTCAGATATTTTCTAATTAATGCGCGTAACTTCTCGTTCCAGTTTTACGTTGTAGCTTGGACTTTCTAAAAATTAAACACTTTTTTTTTTCGTAAAGAAATGAAATCACGATTTAATCGAGATCTCGAAGAGCGTAACAGAGTCTTTAACGTTCCTTAAAATGCAAAGAGAAAAGCAAATTATACCCGTGAGTCGAACTTCGATGTTTTCTCGTATTTTTCTCTGAGCTTTTTTTTCGGTTGTTCGTTGAACTTTTCTAATACAGTACCTCGGTCATTCTATCGTGAACAAGTACCAGGGAAGCGTGTATCGAGCGCTACATCGTCGAATGTTCGACGATACAACGAAACCGATAACAAGGATTATTCCGATAGGAACACTCGATTTCGTCCTCGCTTCGCGAGTGTATTTAGATCGATCAGATAACCACAGATAATGCGTTATCGTGTCCAAACAACCGCGAACGTGCCCGGTTAGGTCTCATCGAGGCACGAATTTTATATAAAATTCGGTGCTTTAGCTTCAATGGAATCGCTGCCAAAGGAATACCGATCGAATCGTCTTTGTCAATATTCTGGGATCGTAAGAAAAATTTATACACCCGTAACAACTACAGGAATACGTAACAAAAAATATAGGTTCCGGTTTAAAAATTCAATCGTAACTTTTGTTGAAATTTTTAAGATCGTTCCAATATCAAATAAATGTCAGCGTGATAAATTTTTGTTTTTTAATATCCTACAACTTTTCATATTTTTCATATTTTTCATATATTTAATCGCTCTTGTTTAAACTGAATGCACTGCATAACTCGTGTAACATAAATGAAACAGATAATAGTTATATTTCAAACGATATTTATTTAAAACCAACAAGGAACATCAATTATCCCTTTCCATTTTTGACTTATCCGTTTAACGTACTATCTCGCGTTCCATACAATGCAACGAACAAAATTAATAGCCCAGTCTCTGCTGTTCATAAATTTTCCTTCTATCCTCGCGCGTCAGCCGTGTCGTTTTGTCGGTGCATCGGAAGAACTATGAACGGAAGCGCGATTTAAATCGGCAGAGAAAGGAGGGTTGTCCGGCGGGGGCGGGGACGGCGAGCCGACGAGAATTAAACCAGAATCGCCCCTCGTTTCTATCCAAAGCGCGAGATTATAAATTCATAATTCAGCGTCGCGTTCGAGAGCAGTCGATAAGACCGTTCTTCCAATTCAATACAACGCGAAACTCTTGGCTGCTTTCGTATTTTTTCGACGCCCACGAGTTTTGTGCAACAACGCCTCGTCGTTCCGTGCGTTTCACTGGAAACGTTTATTGCTACTTCAAGGAAGTTGGTTGAATTCTTTGTGGAAGATGTGTGTTTTCACACGGTCTAGCGTTCCCGCGTTTCAAGTTCGAAGTATGCTCTGTAGACGGAAGATTTCTTATCGATTCGAGGCAAAGCAATTTTACCAGGTTCTTATTAAATCAATTGATTTAAGTTTCGACAGCTCCTAATCGTTCTAGCGTCCTTTATTTTCGTTTTAGCATCGACGATGATCCTCCGATCGCCTGAAATTATACTCTTCCTCTGGGTTCCACGACTGGGAAAAGCTTTCTCGATTCGAAGCAACGCGGAGCTGACCTAGAAGCAGCATTAGCAAAATGCACTGCTGCCGTCGCGTTTTCCCTGCGTCTCTATTCTTATGTGTCTCTGTTTCACCCCTCCTTGTCCCTCCGACTCTTCGAAGCTGCAACTTTTCATTAAAAAAACATGCCCTGAAATGATGTCGAAAAGAAGGCAAACAAAACTCTTTCTTCGCTAATGCCACCCTCGCGCTCTTCCTCTTCCCGAACGAAAAAAAAGAAACAGAAACAGAAAAAGAAAAAAAAACCACCGAAGAAAATCCTGTTTACGTTCCCTCGTATCTGTTGCCCGTTTAGCGACACGATACACACTCCGTGTTCTCCATTTTTGCTTCTTCGCACCTCCTCGACTTTAGTCGCTCCATTATTACGTCTCTGTCCGCCTCTCGCTTCTTTAAGGTTTCCTTTTTCTTCCTCGCTGGTCCGCCTAATGCTCTCGAAATCCGGCACCCTTGATTCAAGTTTCGTCGGAAAATCCAATAAGGAGCTCGTCTTCGTCGCTCGACGGGGGAAGGAAATGATACGGAGCTCTGTTTCGGGCCGTGTTCCTCCTCGCAACGCGAAATTAGCGTTCTCCAGCCGTTGAATAATTCCATAGTGCGCGGCCCGTAACCGGCTAACCTTATCTCACCGCTTTAATAATTTTCTCGAGGAGGCTGCAATTGCGATACCGTGTAACCCATGCGCTCGTACGTTTCCTCTGTTCGCGCGCCGCTCGCTCTCCTTCCGTTTCGTTTATCGCGCCGGTTTATGGCCGCGTTTCGCTTCGATATTTATAAACGCGTTCGCGATTCACTTTGCCATGAGTGTCTCTCGCGGAACGAAGACAGCAATTTGGTAACGGTATTATGGGAATTTGCCAGTTAAGTTCTATAAAGGTTAAAGGGTGGAAGCTCGGTGCACGAGCGTGGATGGGTCTGCGTAAAAAGAAAGATTTTACGAGAGTATCGTTGGGGTGTGGATTCTTTTTGGAAAAGAGGGTTCAGTGGTTGGACGAGGATTAGCTTCTTTTCCTTAAGTGCAACGTGCAGGATAGGTTTTCTTTTTACCAAGGTCTTGTTGCTTTTCGCGAGCCAAGGAGTTGGGAAGATTTGAGTAGATCCGAGTGTCTACTTTATTTAGAAGTAGCTTTTGGAATGTCTTTGGATACAGTGGAACACTGTATCGTTAAATACCTACTTATCTCCGAGAACACTTGTCGTAAATGCATTCCTATAAAAAGAGAAAAAAAAAAAGAAAAAGAATAAAGGTATCTCGTTTAGAAATAAAAAGAGTATTTACAATCTCCCTGGAGGATCGCGTAATTATACCACGTATTCGAAGAGAATGGAAACTCGTCGATCTGCAAAGAATCTTTGCATAAATTTCCTTGGGAATTATTGAACCGAACGGGTCACTTTGTTCGATCGAAACATCGCGTTCAGCGCAGGTTCTTTGAACCTGTGCTTGCACAAGATAAAAAATAAAAGAAATACATAGAAACAAAAAAAAAAAAAAAAATAGAAAAACAGTTTAATTCATATGAAAGTACGGTCTGCTGGTTTCAGCCTTCACAAATCACCGCGTTCGGGGAACAGGGCATGAAAGTTTCAGCAAGAATAGAAGCTCTGTAGCGTGCATCGCGGCGTTGGAAATCTTTTGCAAAAGTTCCAACGTGGCGTTCCGTTGCGCCAACTATTTTCGCCCGATATTTTCCCTGTTTTCTCCCCTGCCTACCCCTTTTTTCATTTTTCTTCCCCTTTTCTCGTTTTTGGTTCCCAGCTCATAGCAACAGCCCGAAATTTTTATACGCTGAAAAAGTGTCCCGACAAAAGAGCAAGAGTTTTTTTTTTTTCTCTTCTCTCCTTTCCGCCAGCCGGCACCGCGATAAATCACGCGAAATACCGCCGCGAAAATGCATAGTCCCGTCAGGATGTATCAACTCTCCAACAACCATGAGAGAGGAGAAACAGAAAGGGCAATTACGGTTATTGTCGACCCGTGGCTCGAAGCTGCGAAGCGAACAGATACCTGCAGTTTCTTACATCGTCTTTTTCTCCACGATTCCGTGACGGCGATGTTAGTTTTGCTTGGAAAAGCTGTTGGAGCTTGATCGTAATTTATCTTCAACTTACCTTAGGTTTTCCTAGAATCATAATCAGAAAGATGATCAGAAACATCTACAGGTGCACGTTGTGTTTTTTGTTTCGATCACGATGGACGTGTTTTTTGTTTCGTCGATAGGGGATTTTTCCCCGGAATATTTGTCTACTGGCAGCAGGACAGCTTACACATGATAAATCCTGTACAAAATTTTGCTCTCTTTTTTTCTTCTTTTTTTTTTTTTGTCGATTGTTCCATCG
>SMSQ01026049.1:267585-291565 GCA_019453375.1 Ctenoplectra terminalis
TTTTTTTTTTTTTTTCTTTTTTTTCTTTCTTGTTTTTTTTTCCATTTCCATTCCCTTTTGTTGAAACGAGTTTCAACAGAGATTCATTTTACCCGATACCTTTCTTAGTAGAGAAAAGTTGCCTAACACGGGTTGGTTCCGAACGTGGGATGTCGTGCTTAATATTTAATTAAGAAAAAAGTGATTTCAGGCAATTTTAGACAATTTTAAGCAATTTTAAGCAATTTTGGAATATTTTTGTCCCTTTTCGCGAACACTCGGAGAGATTATCTTTCTTTCGCTCGTTTCGATTTTCTTCGATTCATTTTATTTGGCAAATACACCAAAATCGGAAGAAAAACACATATTACTGTTCCTCGTTGGATGACGTTGCTTTTATCGACGTCATACTCCTTCCTACAGCTTCGTCTCATTTTTGCTTCTCTCTGTCCATTTCTGGTACGCTCCTCGGTTGAACAGTGACTCGTTGATAAACGCAGAACCGTGTCCCGGTCGCTATATCTTTTTCTTCCTCGCATCGTTTTACTTTCTCCTGGCCATCAGCGGAATTATTCTTATGAGAAATAAGGGGAACGTTGGGGCATTTGTTAAGAGGCGAGCACCGCCGGACGTTTTTACGATCGCTGAAAACGCGCCGAGGGAAGACTTTGAAATTTACGGCACGCTTCACGACCGCCGCGACGCAATCCGATAAATTTCACGCATAGATCGGTCGCGAACGAGAAACGACCGAACGGTTAATCACAACGAAATTGGTCCCTGTTTATGCTATCGAGAATAATTTATGCGTTATCGAATCATTACTTTAATTCCGTCGAAGTTATCAACTGGTGGCTTTACTTTGAACGTATGTACAGAACGTTTCGAGTAAAACGGAGCATCCGATGGTCTTTTATGCTTATAAGTATGATATATGTAAAGAGATAAAAATTTCACAAAAAGAACTTTGGATCATGAACGTTCTTTAAGTTCTATTTTTCCTTCGATATTATCTAAATTATATATTAAATGTTTACTATATTATCGCTAAAGAAGATTTTTTTTTTTTTGTCGATTGTTCCATCGAGGGAACATTGTCGCTGGTATCTGACGAAATCATCCTGTATCAAAATACATATTTTTATAGCAAAATCGATGTAACGTGTATTCCCGCGTTACCATTTCCAAGTTTTGACAGGCTTTGTTTTAAACTGACGCGTTTGTAAATTGAAAGTTACCACTGCGCCAGATCCTGGATATTTTTAATTCTTTCATCGTCTTTGTTTCGTAGAATTCGTAATGTTCGTACGCGTTCCTTTTCGATCGTGATATTTCCCAATTAAACGCCGATTTTATTCAGAAACTATAACTGAATTAGACCAACATTTTGTCACAAACGACTTCTTCGCGCCTCTTTTGAGCACGCTTAATCACATCCATAATTCTGTCTCCCCTTTCTAAATTCACGAATCACCGAGTCCTACGAGCAGACTCCACCTCCGCTTATTCCAGCGAAAAGTTCCAACCAAGAAGCCTTTTCAGCGCTCCATTTACGCCCGAGAAAGAACGTTCTTTTACAAAGTCTTCGCCGGTGAATTCATGGAAAGTAAGACGGTAGAGGACATTGTTCCAGAGACGATGCGATCTATTTGCCTTTCGGATAAGGCGAATCGTCTCCCTTCACAAGCGAGCCAAAGCATTCGAATAAAATAGCTAGTCGACTGCATACGCCTAAAATACGATTAACTTCAACAAAGGCGTAATTCACAGGGTGAATTAATTCCAACCGAGTCTATTTTTCCTCGGTCGCACACAGGGTTCCGTTGCTCGAGTCGGTTCGAGGTTTCCCTTTGTCGCCAATTTATCGTACGATTAATCTTTCGTTTTCCAAGATTTTATTGGCCAGGCCTAGTCCACGGATGGAGCAGCAATAAAACGTTTCCCGTTCGCGAGATTTGTTTCGTTCTAACAGCCCTAGTTGCTCGCTACCACAACTGCAAACCGTTCAGAAACGTTTTATTGCGAGCAAACGTGATCTCCGTTCTTTTTTTTTTTTTTTNTAAAACAATGTTTTTAAAGTGTCAGAAGTACAGGAAGGTTGAACAATGATTGAAGTAATAAAAAGGAAGAAAAGATGCGATGCATCGTTCCATAC
Organism: Ctenoplectra terminalis; assembly: GCA_019453375.1. Taxonomy (NCBI): domain Eukaryota; kingdom Metazoa; phylum Arthropoda; class Insecta; order Hymenoptera; family Apidae; genus Ctenoplectra; species Ctenoplectra terminalis. The sequence continues at coordinate 269,720 of SMSQ01026049.1, forward strand.
ATTGCCCTAAATAAATCCCATCTTCTTAAATTTTCGAGCGTTCCGTGTATTCAAAAGGACCTTGTTGCTGGCTCGATCAGTTGATGAAAGTCGAGAGAACCAGAGGGAGAGGAACAGGGTCCATCCCACGGGAAACGTGTAGATTATTCAACGAAGCTTCGCGGTAGCGAAGAATTAAATTTTTTTTTCGAGTGCACAAAGGGCGAGAGAGAGAGAGAGAAAGAAAGAGAGAGAGAAGAACGCGTACGCCTTTTTCCTCGCAGGATGGAAAGAAGAGAGGATCGAGCGACGCGAGGGTGGATAAAAGAGGGAAAAAGTTTTCGAAAGCGGGAGAGAACAGGGTTGCATGGTCGCGTCAAAGGGGCTCGGATACAAAAGTGACGTGTAATAACGCCGGCTTGATTGAAATTTAATAGAATATTCGAAAACGGCCGGGAATACAGAGATCACGCGAATGCGTTTTATCGAGCGGACGAAATAAACAGTTTAACACAGCTTTGATATTAAAACGTTTGTCGTTACGATGCCCAGATTTTCTGGACCGATCTGTATATAATTCCTGCGATTCGTTTCTCTGGCACTCTTTCCTTCTTCACCACCTCTTTCTATCCCTCCCTCAATCGTGTTGGTCGTGTATTTGTATAATTCATTTTGCAACGGTATATGCATAGCTAATCGGGGATTTATGGGACGAGCGAGGGCAGGCAGCCTGCGTTAAATTCCCATATTAATAATTCGGCGCACGATCGCCGAATGCTACTGCACGGAATGTGTTAAATTTCAACGGGTGTCCGGCCTGAAATTACGAGGACTTAACTTCAGATGGATCCTACGTGGTCGCTAATGTCGATAGAATGATCTTGGAATACGCTAACGCCCAACGATCGAGTAGCTGGACCATTTTTTTGGCATCGTACGAACGTTATCAGGTATAAAGATACGCGTATCGGTGGGTTTGATGCGAATTAAATTGCAGGTTCAGATTTGATCGTTTTAATAAAAATTTTATCGATGAACGTTGGTTAATAGGTTGATACTAGATAATTGTACTTTTTATTACCTTTTATTACTTTTTACTACTCTTTTTTTTAGCGTTAAACAGCAGTAAACCGTTTCACGTTAAATAAAATGTATTTTGCTGGAAACTTAAATTCGTACGAATTAACGTGTCGTAAAAAAACGCATAAAAAAACGAGCCCATAAAGAATGGTACCCATTCAACCGCACGTAAGATCTAAATAAGCCAGGGTAAAGAAACATTGTTGAAAGATCTATCGGAAAACTTGTTAAACACAATATATAGAGACCAGTTTCTTTTTAAACCCTCCTAAAACTCATCTCACCGTGTATTCTGATTTTTCTTTTTTTCAGCCAACCAAACTGAACGTATACAAGAACGACGCGGAAAGCTGGGACTACACGACGCCGACGTTGGGTGAGTTTATCCCTCAATTTCTTACCCTTATCTACTTCTCCATTTTCTACCTTATTTTTATCTATTTTTATTGTTAGCTCGTTCGTCGAGAACGCGCGTCCTCGCTCGACCGTTCTCGAGCGTTTTAATCATTAACGTCACGTAGCTGTGGCCGCGTATGTACGCGCGTGCACGAATTTTCTACGTGGTCCGGAATCGTTCCTTCTCCCGCATCTGTTTCCGCTTGACCCGCGAGAAATCGAGAATTCCTCCTAATTTTCACCGGGCATCCAACGGCCTCTATTTTCCCTTCTTTCATTTTTCTTAGCGCCCTTGTGCGCTCGACGCGCGCCCACCGAGGAGACGCTAATTGGATAAAACGTAGTCCGGATGCAAGCTTGAAGGGTTTCCGTAAAATACTTCCATCGTTAGCTTCACGTATGCGCGTTGCTCGAAACACGAAAACGTTGATCGAATCGTTGTCGAGAATCGTTGGAAAGTTTAAGAAAATAAGAAATTAATTTTTGTTTGTTTTTTTAATAGAAAATGATTGAAACGCAATTAAAAGCTACACACTCCATCTGAGTATTTCGCGCCGCGAATAAAATACACGAAATTTGTCTGCCAGTCAACGCGTTGCGCGAATTTCTACCGTTCTTCGAGCACCTTTGTTGTATTTTTTTCCATGGAAAGAGAGATTAGACGCGAAAACGCGTTGGCCGCGTTGATCGAAGTTTGCACGGAATCGCTCGGAGATTCGGTAAAGCTGTTCGCGGGGAAATTGGCTAAGTAGCCGAGCGCCCGTTCAATTTAAGTTCTACGCGATTCCAACGAATTTCTTACTTTTCCAAGCGTCTCGGTTGCTTTGCTTTCTTTTTTTCTTTCTTTTTTTTTTTTTATTCCTTCTGCCTGCATTCTCGAATGGATATTACGTTACGTGAAACGCGTCTAGAAATCGTAACGGTAGAACACTTTCGCGTTAAATTTTAATATTACAATTCGATTTACATTTCTGATATCGTTTGACCTCGTCTGAAACCCATCAATCACGAATACCGATATTGTATCCACTTTTCTATGTATCAAATATTAAATTATAATATCACGCGGTCCCGTTAGTCGTTCCTGAATATCATTCCGTAATACCTGAAATACTGCAGAAATCAAAACGTGGTTGATGGATATGATATATCGAGATCATCGCCTGTTAACTCGTCACACGAATTACCAATATTTCGAACGTAACAATTTATTTTCTTAAGGATTCTTTGCTCTCTGATCCATCGTTACGTTTATATTACAAATTTATATTACATATATCATATTTACATTTGTATGAATTAAAATTAATTATTTTTTTTATTTTTTATGAAGAACTTTCTCATAATTACTGACAAAAATCTTTTCCTCTCTATAAATCTATCAAATATTTTGTTCCATCGACCACGATGTAAATGCTTTAAAACCTCTATTAATTTTACAACCCAGCAACGTTCCTTACAACCATTCCCCGGCTAATCCACAAAGTTCAAAGGAACAAGGAACGATTCCAGTCCCGTCGACACGAGTCATTCCCGTGCATCGCAATTCGCATCGACTCATACCCGCGTATTACACCGGACAAACGAGGCAAACGATTCACGCAACGAGACACATCGGGTGTGCCGCGTTTTACAGGAAGCCGACACAGAAATACGGAGATCCACGGTTCATCGGAAGCGTCAGGTTCGGTAAAAGTCAGGAGATGCGCCGCGAACGTGTCAGTATCGACGTGTACGCGATCCATTGTAGCGAAACGATAAAGGCACTCGTTAGAGGGACCGTGCTCCCGATATTTTTCCGTTTTAAATCACAATTATTCGATGGCAATTTATTTCGTGTCGTTTCCCGTCGCAAATTGACGTCCCTTCCGCTCGCTTCGACACGGCGATGCGTCTGTTCTCGATCGTACTCCACTCGAATTGTCGTTTCGAAAAATTTTCTTCGATCCAATCGAAACGCGTCGAAACGGTTCCACGCTGAGCGTTCGCTTTTGAATTTTACGCGAAAAGAAGTTCGCACGCAACTCTTCTTCACGCTTGTTACGTTTGGACGATGGTAACATAGCACGGTGGTTTCTCTCTGTGTGTTTAGTCGGTTACAAACGAGCCGATCGTTGCGCGTGCAATTTGAAATTGTCGAAAAATATTCAGAGCGGAAAATGTTGGAGTTACGACGGACGTAATTGAAGAGAAAATTTGTTCGTTTAGATGACTCTTTCTTGGAGATTGTCCGAGTTGATTCTGTGGAATGTAGTTGATCTAGATTTCTTTTAGATCCGTGCACCTCTGTCCGTTTCGATGCTGTTTGCTCGTTTAAGGAGAAAGGTAGTTAAAATAGTTGGGATTATAATTAACTCGAGGAATTTGAATCGTTTAATGGTGATCACGTTGTGGTTCTAACGTACGATGTCGTACTTCGAATGGTGTTTATGTCGTTTAAAATTCTGTATTAAATCTAGTAGAATTTTCTGTGACGAGGATTTTATAATTTCCAATGAAGCTCCGTTCCGAATGGGTATTAAGTACGATCCAATTATACTAATTACTCGAAAGCCTAGAGAAAATTTAGACTTCTCTACTTGTGATTATTACTCTAGTTTACCGATTCGACGGTTCCTGTTTTAATTACGATAATCAATGTAGGCGAACCTTGAAGCGAATAATTTGGGCTCGGCTGAAAAAGCAGAGTCGCTCGTTAATCCTTCGTAAGAAAAAGTTCTGGAAATATTGAAGCGTCGAAAGAGCTATTAACAAGATTTCAAGATTGACGTTTTCAATCGTAAGATTGATCGTTTCAACGATTTTCAATGATCGTTCGACTCATAACCAGTTCTCAACCTTCTCTTCGTACAGGACAGGAACAACTTTCTTTCAATCAAATTTAAACGTTTACATTTTCAATACCACAGTTTTGCTGCTAATAAACCGCGTTTTACTAAACCGCGATTCCAAAAACTAATCGTTTTCTTAACATTCAATATCCATGTTGTAACGACGTAACATTTGCATCTAATGCTCGCAATCTCCTCACCATCTCACCTCAAATATCACGGCGACCTATGATCTCAGCAGTTCTCACCTGTCTACCCAACATACGTAACGCGTTCAACGCCGAGTATCGCCTTTCATTCTAATTGTAATAGTGCAATTGTCATTCCACGCATGATAAATAACGTCGCAACAGAACAAATATCTAAACGCAACAGATGCAACAGACACGACAGATACAACTGTTGCACAATAAATACAAGAGACAAAGAAAACGACGTCATCTTTAAAGAACAATCGTTCGAACCTTTGCAAACGTTAAACCCAACGTTGCATAAATTCATCATAAATAAAACATTCATCGTCTTACCTTTGCAATCAGTCTGATTCATACCCCTAATCAGACTCGACTCACCGGTAGACCGACAAAAATCCCTAGCCTCGCGTTGCCTCGATTTAAGCGCGACGGTGCACGGTTTCTCGCGCAGCGGAACGATCTCGATGCAATTAAACGCGTAACAACCGCAAGAAGTTGAGAACGCCCGGACGGAACGGTCCCGCGGATCGCGTGCCAGGTACAAAGCCTGGGATGCGATTCCACGTAAACGACAAGCAGGCACGGAACTCGAGGAATTCAGTCCAATTACACGCAGCTTGACGTTCGCGTCACTCATACCCGCCACGAGTACTTTCGAATACACGAAATCTCGAGTCCAGTTCTCGAAGAGCCGAGTTTCCATAGTAATTGGTATAGTCGGCAATCGACGACGGTCCGATCTCTCGGATCGGAAGATCCGAAGGAAGATCCGAAGGAAGATTCGTTTATCGGTGGTAAAATTCCTCGGCGGAGCATGGTTCGACGCCATCGGTCAGAAGAACGATTTTCATCCAAGTTTTTCCCAAGTCTTTCCGATCGAAGATATAGGGGAAAGTTTATGAATCTGCTAGGGTGGTAAGAAGGTAGGATCGGTGGATGGTTGCCTTCCTTGAAGAAGAAAAGTTTTAATACCAGGCTAACTCTGTTACCTGGATGATTTTTATTTCTCGTATTTTTGAATATATATTGAATACATATTGAATATGTACCGAAATTTGTGCGTTAAAGGAATACTTGTAAAAAGTTTGAGGATTTTTATTAGGATCCTGTCGAGCAGATAGATCGGTTCATTTAAATCGGTTCTTTTTTTAAGCGATTCGAGAAAAGGACAGGTTTATATACCCAATAAAACACTTTGGATAACATAATTCCTCAGCGACAACGCCACGACTTAGATTTAGTGCGTCAATTTCAATTCTCCCTCGGAATTGTTGGCAGTGAGGTTGGCTCACAGATCATTTCACACTCTGTACGCCGCATTCTTGACTCTATCACGTGTACCACCAATCGAGTGGAAAACAATTAACACTTCACAATAGTCTTCAACTCTGCGTTTGCTTTGAAACGGATTCATGCTTCTGTAGCATCAACCCTTTTACCTATTTATACCAGCTCTCGCTAAATCAACAAGCTCGAACATCGAAAGAACTTTAATTCGCGTTTCTCGTTGGAAAACGCCCAGAGGTACGAATTTTTACCGTAATCAGTTTCATGATTTACCACCGAAGTAACCTTTTTCACGAGTTGGAGCCACGAACAGCAGATCACTGGACCAATTAAGCCGAAGAAGAAGATAGGTCAGGTCGGCTGCTGTACTTCTAACCTTTCCTCTCACGACCATCCAAGCCGGATGAAAGTTTTATTAGATTCAGAGGCCTGCCAGGCACAGTTTTCCGCGAGGGAAACGTGTCTGAGAGCTTCATCGACAACTTTTCATGGTAATTGTCGAGTATTCGTCGCGATACCGATCGACGTGTTTGCCCTACGGTATCGATTCGTTGCTCGACACTGTTAAATCGAGAGTCGAGTAGCGGTCTCGGTTGAATACCTGTTTGAACAACGAAATGAGAATTCAGCTAGAGGGGCGAGTTTCGTTGGGTAAAACCGAGATCGCATCGAATGGACGTTTTTGTCGTTCGAATCTGATTTTCTGTTCCACTTTGCTGAAAATTTAACTTCCCTGCGAAAAGATTGACATAGAAGTTGTTATTTTTCGATTCGGTGGTGTTCGAGAGAATATCGACGACGTTGAAGTACTCAGCGATAAGAGATCTTTATTCTCGAGTTCTTCGATGAGAACGATAATAGGTTGGATAGAAGATGTTTCAGTTTATTTATTTTTTTTTTTTTTTGTTTATTCGTAAAATTGAGCGATGCGAAGGTATTATTTGAATTATTTCGTTGCAGTGTTTTAGCGTACAAGTCTGTTCGAGTTATCTGATAGGTTTGGGTTATCGCGAAACAGGTAATAGCTCTGCAAATGATCGTTTGTATTCTGTTCGATTAATTTAATCGTCATTAATACGTAAACTGGTCTATTTTCAATGCATTATTGTGATGCCGTTTATCGATACGGATATTATTATATTGCGAGCATTTCTATTTGATCGGCAAACATAAACGTTGAAATTCGATTTGATTGAAATTGTAATAAAAATATACTTTAAAAGATTGATAGACGCTTTGAAATTGTTGAACGATAGTTTTACCTCGTTTCTTTTTTTTTCTTTTTTTTTTCTTCTTTTTTCCTTTTATGTGTTCCATTCCTCTCGCGAAGACAATGACTTCAGGAGAATATAAGGAAACAGGGAGGCACGATTTAGATGCGTAACACGTGTCTGACAATTTGGATCTAGAATTGTAGATTACCCGCATGTAAATGTCGAGCAGGTAAACATGGAATATAAATAGAGAGAATACTTTAGAGCCATTTGTCACGTGCTCGAATATATTTAAGTTCGTCCCGTTGTTCGGTACAGCGTACCTAGATAAAGTCACGAGACCGATATACTTTTATGCAACTTTGCATCTTTCCTGCTTCTGGAGCGTTGTCGCGTTTCGTGCAGTTACAGATTCCGTTGCAACTTTGCCACTAATGGAACGTGTTATGTACACGTACAAATTCATCGATCTTAAAACAAAAAAGAAAAAGAAAAAAGAAGATACTACATATTAATACTTGAATGGCTACGATTGCGTTAATGTAATCTGAAACACGATATGCTTGCGACGTCAATATCTTCACGAACGCGTCGAAAATTTCATCTTGCCAATTTTCATAAATAAATAAATATCCAGACATAGCTATGACTGTAAATATCGTAAAAAGATTCTCCGACTAATGAAGTATTTTATTCGGGCACGATAATCAAGTAGGTACAATCACAACATAATAGCCCACTATTCTATGCTCCTCCTAATGTAACACAGCAATTTACAATCTGTCAAGACACTTAATAGAGCCGAGGAACAAAAAGAATTCCATATAAATCGCGAACACGTGTCGTTAGACCAGACATCCAGATATATACATACATACATATATATATATATATATTCCGTACCGTGGCGGTTAAACGGTATCGCGAGCAGGACTAATCGTGGCAAGGACGTTTCGAATCGAGCGGATAGGCAGGCATTCTACTCCGCTGTCTGATCCACGTCAGTGGTGCCGTTAGAGCATGGCACGCAACCCCTTGAAGAAACGAGGCGTTGCGTCGACTCGAGAAGATTGCCACGATGATACGAGCGAGCAAACGCTCGGCTCGAACCCTCCAAGAATAGCGGCTTTTAACGAGGCTAGTTAATCTCCTGATCACGTTAGCTCCAATTTTCCGTCGTCGCTAAGCGCGAGAGCCGATCCCCGGTATGTTTCGCTTTGGCACGACGATTCATGGACGCGATTGGTGGCCACGTACGTTCTTCGCTCTCCTTCTGTTCGTCTAAGGCACCGGTATAAATGTCGCAGACATTTTCTCGCGAAGAGCGGAACGTCGATGGGGATACGAACAAAGCCAACTTACCAGGCGAACAGACGTTGGCCTTCGAGGTATATAAAGGCAAGGAACAAAGAGACGAGTGCAAGGGAATTCGATGGAGTTGCCTAGCCCGGTCTGGCTAACGAGAACCGTTCGAAATATATAAATCTCGCGTCGAGGCAGAAGAGATTTAAGTTTCGAGACACGGCTACTTTCTATCTCGAACCGTATCGAGCGACCACCAACGATAGAGACCGAGTCTGCGACGCTGATGGCGAAACGAGAATAAACTTGGTGTCTATGAGGCCACGAACGACAGACCGGGAGTGTATCGCACGAATACAACGACGGTGATCGATGCTTTTGCATAAAACTTTATACCCCTATCCAAGGATCGGGTGGTACGAGTTCTTCGAGATAAATTGCGCGAAAAATCAAAACGAGAGATCAGCCAAGATGGGGGAGAACGAGGTCGACTTTTACGAAGTTTCGGTTAGGTTCGATGCCGCGGTATTTTATTTCGGATCACGGCCAAGCGGAACCCTATATACGCTCGGTAAAATCGTATATCCACCCAAGTTGGCGGATGAGGTTAATAAACTATCGATTATCAGCCGCTCGATGCCTAGAGCTTGTTCCGGTGATCGTGGATTTAGCCCTATGACGCTCGGATACCGAAGAACGTTCTAGCCCTGGTTGAAAACGATTGGACGTGTGCCCGTGTTGATCCTGTATAATAAAATATTCAGATCCATTCGGGGGTGAAAGGAAGCTACGAAATTTCGTCGTGTGAAATGAAATTCCGTCTCGAGGTACTTACCGGGCTTCCTTTGTCCTTTGGCGAATTCAATATCCACCGACGTCTGTGGAAACTCGTCGCCGATAAGCAACCAATTTAATAACACTTTAACGCCGGAATAATTCGACGGGGAAGAGGTGAACTTGTTCGCAAAGCCATTGGAATACGCCATCGGATATGTAGCGCGATATCGAGAACTCATATTTATCATTCTTTACTATTTTTTTTTCCTTTTTTTTTCCTTTACTTTTTTTTCTTTCTTTTTTTTTCCTTTTTTTCGAGACGTTTTTATGCACCACGCGTCGAGGATCAGGAGACTCATTAATCTAAAGCAGGGATCTGTGCATGGTGACGACACGCATACCGTGGCTTCGCAATTTAAGAGGGCTCTGCTGAATACCTGGCATGCAAATACACTCGGGTGGACAGTTAGTCATAACTACATGTGTCGTGTGTCTTATTCGCGTTTAGATGTTACCTGCTTGAAAATGGGAAACTTCCGGTGTTTCCTGATTTCGTAAAAATAGCAAGCTGAGGATCGACGTTTGTTCGTACCGGTATCGAGTAATGTTCATTTTCGATAGTTTTTAACGGTACAGGATACTTTTCTACTTTGTCTTATTTTCGATAAAAGATGGAAATAAAAGCGAGAACATTTTAATGGAAGCAAAGTTGTGAAGTCAGTAGGGAGTTTGCGGTTACTCGCTCCGTAAATGCGACTGACACCCAAAGAAATGTGTTCTGAACATCAGAGGCAACTCGTAGAAAGGCGCATCCATTTTCCTATTAGTTGTTGGCACGCGGAATCTGGAAATGTCAATCACAGTAGAGTATGCGTAATCGTACGAAGAACGGTTGGCTTCCTTCGACTCGGAGGTCTGATTATTTTGAAATCCATTTGATTACGAATCCACATGTCTTCGTCAAATCTTTCTTATTCTTGGCAAGTCCAATAACCAACCTTCTTCTCCTTCTTTTTTCTTTTTTGTTTTCAACAATTCTTCTTCGGAATAATTTGAAAAGTGGATCGAACGAATCGTACAGATTCGTTGACACTTCGATAGAAGAAGATTCTTCGGGTATCGAACGAAACCAATTGTTTCGTTTCCAATACCGATTTCAATCGATTCAGTCGCTCACAATGGACTTCTGTACCAATCGTTCCGCCCGAGTCTAACAATCCAAAGCGTGTAACCCCTTTCATATCTCAATCCTTCTACCAAGATCTTCGATTAACAACTATGTTCTGTCCTCGATTCGGAAACTCATCCTAATTACTATCAAACACCGAACAATTCAGCCAAATTTCTAAACCTAACGCAAGAAACCCAGCATCGATCCTTCGCTCAATATTCCACGATCACCCTCCGTAAACTTATCCCCTCTGCACCGTATCGTCCTGATCTCTTCATCAACAGTCTAACCCCTAACAGGCTCTTGGCTTCCTCATCACCATACCTCGAGAACCATTTTCTAAAAGAGCCATCATTCAATTTCAAGCTGGCAACAGGTGTCACGTCAGACTTTCTTTTTCCATTTTTTTTTTTTTTGATCCGCGAGGCCAGCGACTAATTAATTAATCCGTCGAGCCGAAGATGTATGCTGAAACGCATCGATCGTCGATTATGGAGTTACCATGGGAACGATATTTAAGTAATAACGAAGCGTTTTCGTAGCAGCGTCGGTGTAGGTGGCCGTTCCGTCGAATTAGGATTTCTCGAATCAAGATGGCGGACTTCGCGGAAGATTTGAAGCAGCTTGTTCGGTCGGTCAACATCGTCCGCGTCAGTGGCTGTATCACTGACCTGGTCCTAAATGTACACGAACGTTCCAAATGCGAGACCAGGTTAGATTCTAGAAACAGAGGAGAAGGAGTGAAACGGGAAGCAACGACCAGCAACGACGAACAACGACGGCTATGAAATTAATTTTTAAATCTTTCCTGGTTGCTTCCGACTATCTCGTTTTTAGCTGTTCTTCCCGTACCACGATACTGTTCATCCAGCCATGGGTAGGATCGAGAATGTGTTTACGGAACGGTTGGGAAAATATGGGAAATACGGAAAACGTTCTCGACAGATTTTTCGGAAGTGCACGTTAATGGTTCGACGTCTTTTGGAATGGCGGAAAATGTTGGAGTTTAGTAGATGGAAAAGTTTGTTCCGATTGGAGGTTGTTGCGAGTTTCTATGTGTGCAAACAGTCGGAACACTTCCGGTTCTTGCATCTTTCAGCCGGTTTATCGGCCGTTGGTTGCGTGCCCTGGCACAAAAGCTCTGATCCTCCATTTGGGAATTCGGGATGCTCGCTGGAAGCGCCATTCCCGTTCGCGATAAACCGTGCGATCAACGATCGTTCCTTTTTGATAACGGGGATGTTGCGGTGGCTTTGTCGAACGATCGGGGTCGCTGTTTGAAAGGAATATTTAATGAATTGTTGGAAGCGGATTTGTGTCACAGATACATTGAAATTAGCATTTTATTTTTGAAGGTTTGCTCGATGCTTTTCTCGATTCGTTTTTACTTGAAAATTTTTATTTCGACTTACTTTCAATTTACGAGTATTTTATTCGATTCGTTTAGATCCAGGGAGTCTGTTTCGCTTCTCCTTTGACTCAAAAGATTTCCATTCACTTTTACATCGATTCGAAAACGATCTGTTCCCTTGAATTCGAAATCTCAATGATATTCAATTTCAAAGCGGACAAAAGATTTCGTTGTTCCAATCTTTCAACTCAACATAGTATTTAACGCGCACGAAACCATTTTTACCGCACCGTTTAACAAAAAATCACCGCATAAAGAAACAAGAATAAGATCCTTCCCTCGGAACGTCGTAAAATCGAAGTGGTCTTTCCAGTCGTTAGAGTTTTCTCATTTGCGCCGCAAGGTCAGGATCAAACGCGGAACCGACGTTAAAATGTTTGAATTTCCCGGATAAATAGTTGACATACCAAGCGTTTGCGAGCGAATCAATAACGAGACAGCGAAGTATCCGCCGGAAAGCGAGACCGTGTTAACGTAACCGGTTTCAAACGCGACGGATTTACAGATGGAAATTCGACGTTCTCCCCTGTTTCGTTGCGTTCTTTGCTTTTTTGATTGCAACTATCGTGCGGCAAGATAGAGGACGGGAGATTTACGAAACTCGTAGACAAATTCGATAAAACGCAATATCCTCTCTGCATCGTAAAACGCGAACAATATCGTGCTTTAGCTTTAATATTTTCAAGCTTGATAACGTTCTCGAATAAATGAGCTTCTAAGAACACGAAATTCTTAATTTTATGAGGATGCAGAAATTTCGCGAGTCGAAACAATTTGTTTTGAGCGAAAAGAAAATTCTAACGAATACAATTTAAATACTTTTTTTTTTTTCTTTCTTTTTTTTATTCCTCGTGAAGAGTTCTCACTCCGAGACACTTTCCATCTCCACTTTGTTGTTACAAGTTCTGCGGCATTGTTATCTTCAGTTTTCCCCTCCCTCCACTTGGACGGGAACATTTGCCTCAAAACAACTTACACAGTTCGCAACATCGGACAACCAGTGAAATACACGTTCCTTGTAAAATTGCTTTCATCTTCTACTCATTTACCTCCAAGGCTACTTGCGCGAACTTTACGCAAACTACTATTCCACTCCCGAAATCGTTTTCGACGGTCACGCTTTATCGCGACGTTATATTCAATGATAAACTCTCCTGGAAATGTTCTACGCGACACAAGTTTAACCCTTTCGCTACCAACAGCAACTACACGGTTCGTGAATTTATCTTTATGTACGAGCTACGGTGGACCTCGTGCGAACAGTCAGCCCTTGAAATGTTTTATTTTAGTTGGAAAGTAGAGGAAAGTTTTCCAATGTGGGGAATATTAATATTTACCGTAGGAGGTGGTCTAAGGTGATTAACTGATATCAAGATACTGTACGGTTTATTCCATATCTCAATACTTCCAAAGCTGATAAATTTAAAAGATATCGTGACCTTAACCGATGGACATTCGTATCTGTTCTGTCACTCGTTAAGAAACTCAGGCCTAACCATAAACCGACCAAAAATTCCTACATTATTAATATAAAATATTAAATTTTGTATTTCAGTTATATCAACGACGACCGTCGCGCGATTGTCTTCTTGCACAGAAAGAAAAATAACGAAACTATAATAATTATAACATAGAAGGATACAGCGCACCTTTTGTTTAATCAGATACCAAGTACCTCATCCCATATTCAAAACTTTCCCCATATCAGGCAACTTTCCTCTAAATGTAGTCAGAAAATACACACAGTTCAGCCTGCTCTATAACGACAGCTCTTTTTTACCACTTCAGCCACGGTAAAAGGGTTAATCGTAGAATTTTTACCTGTTACGCAATTCCGTCGTTCGTTAGGAACGGGCAGTCGCGTTGCTGATACGTACTCAGCGACAACTAGCTCTCGACGTAATAACCAGTCGTTGGTTAGGTAATCTCAGATATATTTTTCAGTAATTGGATCGTTTACCACCCGGGCTCGCGTTTACGCCCTCGGGTCCTCTACGTCGACCCTAATGCTCAATTACTAGCTGCTGGACGTCTTCATGAAGCTGATATCAGGGCTGCTAGGTGATGCTCTGTATAAGCGGCAGCCAACCACCATCGTCGGGTTATACGTCCGTTTTCCTGCTAAACGCGACGAACGTGCCGACCCAGATAAGGGGTGGAAAACATAACTTTCGTCGTTACCCTTCTCGCGGAATGGCTTCTCGAATCCGTTTACTTGGTCCTGGCGCAATCAAGCACCGGACGATTTAATTAAATTCGATTCGTTTCGGTGTTCCTTCGCGTTTCTGGTATCCTTTTGCTTCTGTAAGCCTCCGAGGATTTAGATTCGACGCTGTGAACAGAGTTTACGATACAAGTGGGATCTTTTGTGGTATTCGTGGAAATCGTAGAGCCACGCTGTCATTTTGTTCGATAGCAACAGGATATTGAAACAGGATTGGAAATTGTAATATATTCGATGGAATGTAAATCTGTTAGTTTTTCCAGAGGAAAAGTATTCAGATCCGATGTTTGGAAACTCGAAACACGTTTCATCTGGAGATCGGTGCTTAACAGGAAGCAATATCGCGACTCGAGACGCATGACTTCCTCGAATGATAACGCGACGAATTTATACGGCGCGCAACTATATATTTATCGGGATGTGCGCGACACGAAATAGGCGGTCCGTAATTTTCGGCCGTCAGGCTATTACCTCCCGGACCAATCCGCGGCCCGAGACCTAGTCTGATGCTGGCAAATTGCTAATTTGTCTGAAAGTTCGCAGGATAGGCGGCGCAGGGGTAACAGCAGATGGAGGGAGCGCGTGGGTTTCGTGGTTGCTGATGGGAAACTGGCTCGAAGATAGGGCTCGATCTTTTCCTCGTTCTTGCCAAGTTAAAATGGCGAACGAGCTGTTCCTCGGTGCATAGATCTTGCAGCTACACGGCACGGTGGCTTATTTTTCACGTTAACCCCGATAGAGCGACCTCTTTCAAGCATCGAATAGGAAGCAAACTCGATGAAATATAAAGATTTCTAATTAAGATACTCTTGTACCTGGTTTTATTAAAAATTTCTGTCGCCGCGAGGGGACGCCGGAAGTTCTAACAATGCAGTTCGTCAAATGGATTTTCCTTGGACGCGCGCTGCTTCTCGGGGCTCGTTGAAGGACCAAGCGACGTCGAAACTTCAGACTTGGCAACGAACAATGTAAATAACACGAGAAAGAGCACTCGAGAGGCTTTCGCGCGAACGAAGAAAGAAATACGTTCGTTCGACTTGGTCCCGCTTAGGGTCACGCTTTCCTCCGCCACTCTTTTGTACGGAACTCAACCTCTCCGCGGAGTTTGTTCGATCGGAAACAATGAAAAGGAAGACGATTGAGCGGACGACTCGCCGTTCGCTAACAGCTTTCGTTGATTTAAATTGCTCGATGAAGGGGAAAAATTCGTCTACCAGAAGCTTGAAGAGAAATTTAATAACAGCTCTGCTTGCAAAGCTCTTGCTTTTATATCACTTTCATCGTCGCATAACGCAAAATTACCCTCGGAGACCTTTATGACACACGATCCACTAATTTTCACCGATTCTTCACCTCGAGCACTAAACGTGTCACCGTAAAACCGCTACAATTCCGATAAAATGTTCGTAAATATTAAATGTAACAACGCGTCGCGACGCTCGATTTCAGCGACTCTCCGTTGGCCGGCGTCGATATTCCTTCCTATCTCGTCATCGTGGAATCCATTTATCCGTGCCATTCCATATGGAGCGAACTTCACAGGAATGAATGACTGAACGGGCTGTCGCAAATTTCCCATGAAGACAATTCGGCCGGCTGGCTCGGCGAGCACACACATTCCCTCTGGATATGTTTGGCTCTCGGGCTCGTTACACTCGACAGTTCTAAAGGAGTATCATTAGCCGTGAGAGGGAGAGAGAGATAGCTGGTTTCCTTCGAGATTCAAGGCTGATGTTATCCGCGAGTGGCACATGTGCCGCGAATTTATTAAAACCGACCGATCCGAGACGAGTTCTCCCTTGCATCACAAGCGGAAAAGCAACAGCTCGAGCAAAGCGAGACGCGCCACGGTTTTCATCGCGGATACTCTTCGCCTGGCTTTAGTCTCGCCGTCCGCTTTCGTTCTCTGTATTTTCTTTGCTCGTTTTCCCGGCGACGTACCGTGCAGTCTTCATGGTCCGTCGGTGGCTTCCTCGAACGAGACGCACGAATTCTCGTGAGCAGGTTATTTCGAACAAAACGTTTGACGAGCTCGATCATCCAGCGTCGAAGAGTCTCTTCCCTTGGCGCAGCTATTTGCATGAAACGGCGCTGCTCGAAATGGGTCAATGTAGACTCACGATCGAATTAAAGTCTCTTTCTCTTCGCCCTTGCGATAATGAACGATCTTTGTAGTCGACGTTCGCGATTTAAGTCTGCGTTGACCCGTTTTCCGTTTCCATCGTGAACCACTTGCACCTTCGACGGATAAAATTCACATCTCGTTCGCGTAGATTTCTGTTTCGATGGCGAAGAAGCGAGTCAAGGGATATCCGAAGCCCGATGGAACGAGAAGTAATAGTTTGAAACCGATGATACATCCATCGGGAACGTACCGAGCTGTTGCGACAGTTTCGAGTCCTCGTAAATAATGCTGACATATTGCCTGTTTTATTGTGGCCGAAGGTGCTTCGTTTTGGAATGCGGATTCGTACGTTTTTTTTTTTTTGAGTCGCGCTTGGTTGATTGATTGATTGACCAACCGTCAGCCAATACGGCGTTGAAACGGCTAGCCTCTTTTCTGTTATGCGCTGTTAGTTTTGTTTCATCAGTTGTTTCACGGAGGTGTTTTATTCGTCATAGTAGTCAGTTTATTTTCTCGAGCGCCGGTACTCGACTAGGTTTCGCAACAGCTAGGCAAATAGGATAAAGCGAGACGTTTAAACTTTGGAGTAAGAAGACACGGGTTAGGAGTAGGGTTGAAAGCTTTCGAGACGTCAAATTATATAAAAACTCTAGCAATTTGGCTAAAAATCTGTATTTCTAACTCGTATGTTACAATCTCCAAGACGATCGCAAGCTGTTTTCCAGGGTGTAACCATGATTATCTTTAGTTACGATTATTTCTACAGTCTGTTTCGCGAAATTAATTCGAGAAAGGTTAAGAAACACTGTGCTAGAATTCAACATAAATTTCGCTATTCCATGATCGCATTTGTTTTCGACTAGAAACCTAAGAACCTCCTAAGAATCTCATTTATACTTATCGCTCGAAGGATCTTCGATCACCCACGACGATTCGTCGCGTAATAGAACCTAATCGTTTCTGAGCATCGACCCAAGTGGCTGCACCCTCTGGTTCTCGATAAGTGCGAATCGAGTTCTGATTATCAGGAAATCAGACCATCAGCCTTGCCTTGGACACGTTCTCGCGTCGACAAGGTCGACGATTCCGCTGGAAATGAACTGTGTGGGTGAAGTCGAGAGAGAGGGGGAGAGAGAGAGAGAGAACACGCAATGGTGTGCGTGTGTATAGGTATAATCAGATGGCAAGGAAATTGCGGCCGGGAAATGAAACGAGCATCTGCCAAGCGTGCTTTCCTCGCGCGCATCTTCGAGTAAGCCACGAAAACGTGCGTTTGATGCAACCGAGGCTGGTAATTGAAAGCGCCGCCGTCTCTTGAACAGCAGTTTTCCGAACAACGCCTCTTGTTCTCTCTCCAAAGCCGTTCTTCCGACCGTCTCTCTTGTAGCCTGTCTCGGCTGGAGGGAAATAATTTTTGCACATTTTCAGGCAAGCTCATTTAACGAACTGCTTTCTCCGTTTTCAACATCCTTCATCCTGCTAAATTGCTCGACCCCTTCAACCTTGCCCATCCTCGTTAGTATTTTCCTAATTTTATTCCCTGGCAAATTATTCTCGTAATATCTTAATGCTGTTGTTTACGAGCTTCCTGCTCGTCGGATGTGCGCGTCTCGAAGAGTTTTTTGGGGTTTAAGAAAGAGTCATCGGAGGAGACTTTTCGTCGAGGGTTGTTGCGGTGAGATTTCGTGGCTCTGGAAAATCATGAAGATCATAAAGCTTGGTTAGCCCGAGGATAGATCGCGAATCACAAAGCGTAACGTCTCGTTTTCTCAATAATATTTGAACAGATAAAAATCGCTCGTATTTGCATCCGTCGCACATCTAAAAAAAAAAAAGACGTGCGAGATACAAAAAGGAATCAGGTCACCCAAGTGAAAGATGTCTAGCAGATTTCAAAGATCTATTATCTTCTAAAAACTCGTACGCCACGAGAGGATACGCGTCTCAGATCAGAAGCAAGTCCAAAAATGGGAACGAACGTATAACCATCTGTGCACGACTGCCCGTTAAACGCGGAAGAAAAAGGAAGCAGCNGTGAAAGATGTCTAGCAGGTTTCAAAGATCCATTATCTTCTAAAAACTCGTACGCCACGAGAGGATACGCGTCTCAGATCAGAAGCAAGTCCAAAAATGGGAACGAACGTATAACCATCTGTGCACGACTGCCCGTTAAACGCGGAAGAAAAAGGAAGCAGCTCGTTGGAACTTATTTTTACTGGAAGTCGGAAGCGCCCCAATCAGCGTCACCGACGGCGTGGATCCGTCTATAGGACTATCGATCTCTCGTACACCGATTATTCCCGACCCATTTCCCGATACACTTCTCCCTGATGTGTTTCCCACGTTCGTGAACTGTATACACGTCCCTGATCCTCGCCTCTCGCCCCTTTCCACGACTTGGAACGACGATGAAGGTGTTCCTCGAAACGAAAACCTCGAATGTTCCTCGGATCGTCCGAGGAAATCGCTTATCGGTGCTCTGTGAACTTTTATTTTATTTTTTTTTTTTCTCTCCATCCCGCCCACTCTACCCTTGGCTCGCCCACTTTTCCCGCCCTTTTCTCCACTCGTATCGAGACGAAGGTGTACTCAAAGTTATTGCCGATTCGGGAAGTTTTCACTTCGACCGGAACTGATCGTTCGTTTCCGCTTCCAATACGTTTGACCTATCCCCGATAATATATCGCACAGGCTGACGTGAATGTATCAAGCGATCTCTGGATGAATTGTTCCGAGGGAATGCATCGTTGATTCTTTCTTCTGGTTCGCTGGTTTTTAGGGAGCCAACGGCGGCCATCGTGTTCCTGGAAATCGGTATCGAGGTCTTGCTTTGGTGGGAATTTATTGGTTCCACTAGTTTAAGGTGGCTGTATTGGATTTATTGAATTAGGGTTGGTCGATGGTTTCCGGGCGACTTTGAGTGTCTCGGTTAGCATTCGGTGGCTCTTAGGGGTTGTTCGCCCTTGTTTATATGTTATCGGATGCTTCGTCAATTTTGAGCAAAGAAAAGTTTGTTGTAATTAATTAAATATACATACCATCCGTTGGAAACTTTTAATTATACCGTTTTAAATTCACCGTGAACCTTCGTCTCGGTGTTTTAAAGATTTAAGAGGCCTGGTTACGCAAACAGACGCAACGGCATTAGCTTCGTTTCCGATGACCGTACGATATATTTATTCGAGAGGTGAAGGATTTAGGAGCTAGCCCGATGACTGCTCTTAACGCGCATCTGTCTTTGCTCGGTGGCATTTTAACGCTTGCCAACGATGGAATAAAAGTGTGAAGGAATTCCAAGCGACCGTGCGAATTACTTTTCTCTGAATCCAAAACGATGATCTCTCTCTCTCGTAACAGGATCGACAATATTGACAAATTTAGGGAGCTGGTTTTCAATCCTCGTATTCTAAATTCTAAATCTGTTAAACGGCTGAAGATCGCCAATGGTGGTATGATCTATGAAACGAGTGTCATCCGATGACACCGTACGTCGTCCGATGATTAAGTTTCATAAAGTGTCTGACTAATGGATCGCTACCGTTGATACGTCGCCGACAACGTGTCCGCATCGTACAAATATTTCTTCGCGATTAATCGAAAGATTAAAAAGTGAACTCGAAACAGCGAATTTTTTTTCTTTTTTTTTCTCTTTCCTTTTCTTTTCTTTTGCCACGATGATTAATCGCATCGCGGCCAATTTACGCGTCGGTCAACAAGAGGCTTATGTTATTTTCGTATTATCGAGAAACCAAAATATTTGTTCGCGCGCTGTTGGTTTCGATGAAAAAAAAATATTGTTCCGCGAAAGAGGAACGAAAAAGGAATAAAAAAAAAAAAAAACAGCGGCGCAGTTGTGTCGATAGTAAGCACTCGCTGTCGCGCGTACGAAACAATCGACGCTGTGTCTATAAAATTTTATTTTCTTCCTCCTGCATGCATTGTCCTTGTTTATAGTTCGTGTTCCTTTTCCGCTTGATATCACGTTGCATTAAATCGTTTCATACCGCTCTTAAAACGCAACGGACACTTGGTATAATTTCACGTCCGTGGCGGAAAGAAAAAAAAAGNGCTGGTTTTCAATCCTCGTATTCTAAATTCTAAATCTGTTAAACGGCTGAAGATCGCCAATGGTGGTATGATCTATGAAACGAGTGTCATCCGATGACACCGTACGTCGTCCGATGATTAAGTTTCATAAAGTGTCTGACTAATGGATCGCTACCGTTGATACGTCGCCGACAACGTGTCCGCATCGTACAAATATTTCTTCGCGATTAATCGAAAGATTAAAAAGTGAACTCGAAACAGCGAATTTTTTTTCTTTTTTTTTCTCTTTCCTTTTCTTTTCTTTTGCCACGATGATTAATCGCATCGCGGCCAATTTACGCGTCGGTCAACAAGAGGCTTATGTTATTTTCGTATTATCGAGAAACCAAAATATTTGTTCGCGCGCTGTTGGTTTCGATGAAAAAAAAATATTGTTCCGCGAAAGAGGAACGAAAAAGGAATAAAAAAAAAAAAAAAACAGCGGCGCAGTTGTGTCGATAGTAAGCACTCGCTGTCGCGCGTACGAAACAATCGACGCTGTGTCTATAAAATTTTATTTTCTTCCTCCTGCATGCATTGTCCTTGTTTATAGTTCGTGTTCCTTTTCCGCTTGATATCACGTTGCATTAAATCGTTTCATACCGCTCTTAAAACGCAACGGACACTTGGTATAATTTCACGTCCGTGGCGGAAAGAAAAAAAAAGAAAAAAAAAGAGAAAAAAGAAGAAAAAATTACCATTCTTTCGAGCCTCTCGCTAAGAAACCACATAACAACACGTCACCTATCGACGTTCCGTTTTACGAACACACATTCCGCCGCGGATTTCGTCCCGCGTGTTACATCATGGATGCCTTTTGTGCGCTTACTCTCAAGTCGACGGTTTTTGAACGGAAAGCAGAGGAAACGATCGCTTCCGCGTTGCAGGAAATCGATTCGAGTGATTTGAAAAGCAGCCGAATCGAACTTGCCACTTTTGCTGCTGAATTTTAACAGCTTAACGTTTTCAAATTGAATATTTTAATAAATTTTAATGCAAGGGAAACAAACCTTTGTAAATATTTTTTACAGAAAATTGCTAAAGATTCCCAAAATTCATCCACGGTAAATTAAAACAATTTTTGAGAAATCATGAATTGGTCATTTTTACCACCTCGGGTGGTTCCAGTGTTAATTACCGAATCGAAATCGTTTTAATTCGAAGAAAAATCTAGGACAACTAGATTTGAAAAGCTTCGACTTAGATAATCGCACAAACGGTGATATATGTTTCCCTATCTTCCTCTGACTGTTTCCAATTTTTCATCTCAAGTGTCACACATTTTATTACTCATACTCATTTAGGAAAACGTGCTCAGCGTACCACAGAATACGTTCGTTACATGAAAATGCCATAAAATAATACCACCACCCGTGCCAACTCACGACTTTAATTTTACCCGTTAGAGGCACACTGTACCGTGGGCGAAGAGGCGTGCCTACAATAAAATTTATCGTACGTAAAACACATCACGGATCGGCAGCTCGTTTCGTTCGTTTTCACCACTTTCTTTAGACTTGTTTCCGCGAGTAATATTGCAACAACACTCCTTCGAAAACGTTTCATCGTTGACGCAAGGGAAAAGAAAGCTCGTTTCGCGGTGAACTGTTTACGTCTGATCATAAAGGGTGTATACTACTGAAAGGCAAATTATCCTCAACACTCGACGGAGGAAAATAAAATGGTAGAGTCGTAACAGCGGTGTAATTAACCAAGACTTGCTCGTAATTGCCCTAACTACGTATGTTGAACACGCACAAAAAAAAAAA
>SMSQ01026050.1:0-25066 GCA_019453375.1 Ctenoplectra terminalis
CTCGATTTCGAATGTTATGCGAATCAGAAGGGGTCTCTCTGGAGGGTCTCGAGAAATCTCGAAAGACTTAATAGGCTTAACGAACTTGGACGTCTCGACAAGTTTGGAAAGTCTCGAATGTGTCGAGAGACTTCGCGAGTCTTGAAGGATCTTCTCGAAAGTAGCCTACGATAAACTCCGGTGTAAAATTTATAAATCGTTCATCCCGTACACTGCTGAGCATTCCAATTTCTTCAACGAATAATAAAACAGAAGTTGAATCTTTTATTTACTCGAATGTATTAGAAACGGGGAGACAGAGCTGTGAAAGGAGAGCATACAGACCAAGTACCTGAAATTATCTTGCGAATGAAATATCCTTTGGGAATGCCTGAGCAGCAATGAATATGCGAGTATTAGAATAAATGGTCGAGAAAAATGTGTGCTCGGTTACTCCACAGAGATCGGGGTAAGAATTTTTGTTTTTTATTAACAACACTGCAAAATGTATCTACTTCTTAACACACGGGGTAATAACTAATTTATAATACAGTTTTAATACAGTTTAGAATTTACCAAGATTGTATCCACTATAGTTTCATTTTATTTATTTATTTTCTTTATTAACAGCACTGCAAAATTTACAATCTATTCCTTAACATATGAAGTAATAAGCAATTGGTATGAAAGAGAATCCAAAGGAAATTTAATAATTTAATAATTTAGAATTTACGAAGATTGTATCCACTAGTTTTATTTATTTTCTTTTTTTTTTCTCTATGCGAAAATATAATAGTTATCGTTTAATTAATTACGTTCTATCTACTTGCAAACAAAAATTCCTATACCTGATACATTTTTTAATTTCATATACCAGACACAAATAATTAAAAATATTTCAATGTTAAGATTCAGTTTCCTGAAAGAGCTTCTCTTGGATAGCTCGTCAAACGAAAAAAAAACTAGTTGGCAGATACTGTGCAAACATCGAAGGTTACGAAGTGCCAGCATGGCTCTAACAAAACGTGATGTTTCGTGCGAATTTCTAGGACTTCAACGAAGACCATTTACTTAAAGATTCGATAATCTTCGCGTCGCCGCTGCCACGTAAACCGGAGCGGGGCGTGAAAGTTATGGCTGCGAATTACACCGAACAATGCATCGAGTTTGAATGGTTTAACGGGTCCCGGATTCGAGGAAAATTACAATAACTATCGTCTCCACGACCGTCTGAACTGAAGCTTCTGCTGAGATAATCTCCACGAGGATTCATCGTGGAATTATTCTATGGAGAAAAACTCGTTACGAGGGATTCGTGTTATTCTAGCTCGATGAAAGGAATAATAAAAGAAACTCATCATAATACGTCGGGAACGAGCAAATTCCGTGCCTCTTTTTTTTTTTCCTTATTATACAACGAACGAGAACGAATTGAATTTTGTCCGGAAAATAATGGAGAAATCTTGTTAGCGTTAAATACAAAATTAAAAACATTTTTTGAACTCCGTCTTAAACCTCTGTAAAATATCGTTAAATAAACGAAGGAGGGCATTATTTGACTTAACAGAACAATTTCATTATCTACATTCTTATATTTATATATAAAAGAAAATAAAAATTGTAAAACGACAATCATAAAGAAAATAAAATTACATCGTACAACGAGCGTCATTTTTCTACAAAGAGTTGAAATATTACCAGGACCAATAATTAAATATTTTATTATTAAGCACTCTGGTGATTAGCAATACTTTTACTTTAATCAGCCACAATTTAACTCGTTCAAATTTTTTCCACCCTCCACGAGACGGCGAGAGAAAAGACAGCTAAGAATCCTCAGGGTGAATCTCGATCACGGGACGAGGCCCTCCACCGGAAGTGCGCCACTCGAACCGCCCGCCGCATTCTTTTTCCCCCTGGCGAACACGTTCGAGACGATTCCGTAAATTTCCGCGGACGATTCCGATTTCCTCCATCGTATCTTGCCGTTTCCACCCTTCCCTATCCCACCGAACATCTCTTCAACCTTTTGTGCCACGAGATGGTCCTCGAGAGGCCAGCATCGATGGATCGTTTGTCCACGAAAATAGAAGCTCGACCCAAGGTGTCGATGAAGAGACCCGAATCGACGAAAAAAATGAATGGGAACGAAAAGTCAAAGAGAAAAGATCATTCGTTCATCATAAACTTACGATGCATCAAGAAAATTGAATCCCAGAAAAAATTCATCGATGGATCCTAGCGACTACTGCTTTATAATAAATTCTTTGCGCAGATCTGATTCTTAGATGGAATTTCACATCTAAGGTTATTAACGTTAACACGATGAGTGTCACGTGGTCGATAATCGGGGAAAAATAAATGTTTCTTTAGATGAATGTGAATATCGTTTTCAATATTATTCGGATGAAGGGGATACAAGAGAAAATCAGTAATTAAGTTCAAGTTGCCTGATGTAGGAAGGGTTCTCAACATTAGTTCATTATTTACAATTAATTAACAGATTTTACACTCTCAGCGTTTATGTGTGACTGATGTTGCATATTCATTGGATATCACGGAGCAAGAAATAAAAAAATTTTACGGTTCGATCGTATTGACAGGAATCTCACAGTTCAAGTTCGAATTGACCGATATTTCATACGTGTCCGCTTAACTAACAACCGATAAAGAATATATTACCAACGAACTTGTAACTAATACAGCTTCCTCATTTTTCTTCGTGCAGAAGAAAACAATCGCACAAATGGCCGCCATTAATATAATTTATTAACACAAAATAAGCCTTAGCCTCTCGTGTATAAAAAGGAGCTCGGCTTACAATTTAATCCTACTCGTTCTCTCTGCGTACACTCACATCTCGCGCCTATTATACATCTTATCCTGATCCTATCCTATCATCCTGTTTCCTACTCGCTGCACTTAACCGCTAACCTACTGGCCATCTTTTCTCCCATTCCCGTTTCCTTCCCCTCTATTCTTCTTTAATTTTCCAAACCAATCTATCGCATTGTTCAATATCAGCGTAAAATAATTACTGATATTTATTCGCCTAATATTTACTCGAATGTAAGATATAAATAAACGTTAATATTGCCAGTAATAGCCGTGCGACACCGAGCCGTGGAAGTCTCAGACCTATGATTCCGTGTCTAAGGGTTGAAGGGACGAGAAACGAAATGGAGAACAGGAGGAAAGGGCCCCTGTTTATTTGTTCTTTCGTAAAGTCAACAAAAATTTCGCCGGCCCGGCACGAACACCGAACGAACGAACAGTGGACGATGGTCGAGCCAAATGTAGTTGGCCAACCGGCCAAATGAGTTTGTGTCTATTATTACACTCCACCCAGCCGTGAGCCACGAGCCGCCACGGGACCCGGTTATACTGGTGTCTATACTTGCTATACTAGCCACTGTACGCGTACTACTATAGTAACAGCCGATTCCTGACTGTCCCCCACTCGTCGACAGCACTTTTATTTTTCCCACCGGTGTCAGAGCTCGTTCATTGTGACGTCATTCGGTGATCCGCGCGCGGGTAATTAAATTCGGCTCGCAAATGAACCCCCTTGTCTTGCGAATTTTCGTCCTCATTTTTTTTTTCATCAACTTTCGGCGATCTTTTTTTTTTATTTCCATTTTTCGGGAGAGGCTTGATGGAAGTTACTACGAGTGGGTTCGTTTTTTATCGTATTGTTTTTCTTTTTCTGAAAAATTAAATTTTTAACACTGATACCAGGAACGATTAAAATATATTTGCGTCGAAGAAATAAATATTGATATGGGTAGGGAAAAATACGCAGTGCAAGGGAGATTTCTTTTTTTTAATTCCTGAGAATGCATCAAAGTTTATTTATAAAATTTTTATGAGAAATTAGGATGCACTTCTGGCGTTGATCAATTTTAATAAATCAGAATTTATGTTTAAGAATTTCTTTTTATTGTTTTATCGATCTTAGAGTTAAAATATTTTATTCCTAAGGTCCCAGTTTTATTCCACTCACCCCTAAGTGTTTAAGGTTCTTTCGTTAGAGTTGTTTAGAGGATAACATTGAAATAAATACAATTTAAGGATGAAAGATCTACACGTTCGAAATTTTAGAAAGATTCCTATCAAATCCCGATCACTCGATCGACAATAGCGTTTTATAAGTAGCCAGGAATACGTTCCAGCCATCAGAACTCTCTATCTTTGCTCGTATTATTCACCCAACCGTGACGTATTGTTCCAACAGACAAATATCAAGACTCGTTCCGAGGATTTATCAAGATGTCGTCATTCGAATCAATCCGAACCAAAACACGACTATTTCGGATTCATGAATAACAACCCATTAAACCCATTAAACACATTTTATTCGGGTCCTAATAAAAAATCTTTCAAACAACGTATCTTGGAACTCTAGCAAAAAAAAAAAAAGAAGAAGAAGAAAGAAAAACAAACAACGTTAGAATTAATTCGACAGAAATTAGGTCACATATGCCGCGACACATTCCTGATATTATTATCGCGATCCTCGAGGCTCTACGCGATCTTATCAGCCGCCACGTGGGTGGTAAACACGTGCCACAGTCAAATGTAATTAACATTCGCCAGAGCTCTTCGTACACTGTTTGCTCGCGTTAATCCTCTTCTTGTATCGCGAACGCGTGCACGAGAAAACGCAGGGGATATTCGACAGACGTGAAAATGTTCTGTTCGCCGAGATTCTACCGCGATGACTAACGGGAACAGGTAAATTGATCGGTTACCTTAATGACTAACCATTACGCGGTTATCTTCGCGAGCACTGTGTGTTTAGACGGGAGTCTCAGTGGGTTCGAGATTCCTCTGTTTGCGAAATCATATTGTGGCGGGTAATAGAGGAAGAGTTATCGCTATCGTTGGAATTTAAAACAAGAAAAAAAAAAACAAAAAAAAAAAATGAATTTAGATCCGTATGACTAATGAAAAAAAAATTCTGTAACTTTTACATACACGTACAGTCTCAGAAACGCACAGAAAAACGAGTATAGTACTAGAATTAGAGGTACGAAATTGGGAACACATTTCTCGACAACTAAACAACACGTTCTTCCTACGTTCTTTTACGATTATGCCAACTTTTATAAAACATTAATTACGGATTCTCATTTACAAGCTTCGAGTATATTGTACCAATTTTTCAATTTCGAACGAACGCTGAAAATCCTTTCGGTGAACGAAAAAGTTCCACGCGAACCATCGAGTATCTCCGAGCTAGTACGCCGTTCTGATACGACCTCGACGAGTAAAATTGTTGTTAAAAAATTAATTACGAATACCAGGAGTCGATCGTTGTCGCTAAAGGGCGAATCGTGGAGCACGTGGTCGACGAGGCGAGAGGTGTGCCACCGTATCCTATCCCTATGTCGGAGAACGATCGGCAAGTTGGTCGAGCAAACGAAAATAGCTTAGGAAGGCAGGCATTATGAAGCTATGAAAATATTTATAGACCGTCACCGTTGGCAAATAATGACACACGCGACTATCGTCGCCGCAGAATAGTTTCGCCTTTAATAAATAAGGCACAACACAAACGACGGTCACACGTTACGTCGAATGATGCAAATCCTAGATTAACGCGCGGAATACCAGCGGGGCCGCGTTCCAATATTTAACGCGATATCCCGAGATCCAAGCCTCTGTATATGCGACATCCCGACGGTTCTATATGCATCGGGTATCGTTTTGAAATCGCGGGATTATACCGCGCGAAGCAACTCCGTGATTCATTTATCACTTTCGCGATCACGAGTTCTCGATCATTGCCAGTTGCCTTCAATTGAACTCGCGTCGCGAACCTCGCCGTTCTGTTTGCTTGTACGCGTATCGCTTCGCCTGCAACCTTTTTCTTTTCTTTTTTTTTCTCTTTCTTTTTCTTTTTCTTTTTTCGTAGTCTGATTTTAGTGGTTCTTCGAATCGTCTGGTTTTACTTCTTTTTTTTTTTATGTTTTTGGAATCTTGTAAAATAAAGTTGGAAAGATTAGTGGGCTGGAAAGGTCAACAGGAATTTTTGTTATGTATTTTTATAAAAAAGAAGCTGCAGACTGTGTAACACAAAGGTGATTTTCCTTTTTTTTTTTTTTCGTAGTCTGTTTTTAGTGGTTCCGGAATTTTATAATGGAAACCTTTGAAAAGTTAGAAGAGTGAAAAAGGCAATACTTTTGAATCTTTTACATATTTTTATAAAAAAAGAAGCTGCAGAGTATGGAATACAAAGGCTGTTTCTTTGGTAGTCTGTTTTTAGTGGTTCCACAATTTTGTAATGTAAATCTTGGAACAATTCGGAGAGTGAAAGGGGCAATGCTTTTGAATTTATGTATTTTTATAAAAAAAGATCCACAGATTGTGGAATACGAAAGTTAGAAAAATATCGTACGAGAAGAATTTTACAATCCTAACTTAACCCTCGAAAGTCGGATGCGGCGAGCTAATGCAGAATTTTTCTAACTTATGCAACTTTAAAGGGTAGAAAATTGACAAAATACTTTGACTTATACTTAATATATAATTAAAAATAAAGAGAGTTAATACATCGGTATCTACAATTTTTATATTTCCTCTAATATTTCCACCCTCTTCCATCCTCATTTTCCTAAAGCACCAATTCGAAGGAAATTTCTATTTTCCTCAAAACCATTTCCTCTATGTAACACCTAAAAAAAAAATACCGCATAAACATCGCTAACTTCTCTCAAGAAAATAAAAACAAAGCTGATAACGAAGAACTTTAAGAACCACCCCTTCCTCGGCGAAACCAATGATAAGACGGGAGAAAAAACGATATCAAGTCGAAAGAAGAGGAAAAAAAGGAGATAAGGTAAACGACAACGATGAAGTCAATTTCCATAAAGAGCAATTTGTGCTTCACTGTTTCTCCATTATTTATAGAGTTCGTCAGAACGGGAAGGGGGCGCGAACAGGAAATCTCCGAGACACGTCGTAAGGGTAGGACAAAAAAAAAAAAGAAAAAACGATGGAACAGAGACAGGGTGGGAAACGAGAGAAAAGAGAAGCGGTGGCAACGTGCACGTACACTCTGCATATTTAATGCAATCAGAATGCATCGGGCCAAGAATATCGCGAAGAAGGGGGATGCAATTTTTCTCGGCACAAAAGAACGACCCGGTGAACGTGATCTTTATTATCAGAGGCCAGATTTCCTGGCTAACTTACTGCAAATATACATATTCCAGTGGATGGTGGAACATCGTTCACGTGAAAAGAAATTTAACACATTGCCAACCATTTCGAGTGCATCTACCACTTTTCGAAGAATAATTCATGGACGGTGCGCCGAACTTCAACTCCCAATTCGTTTTACCGTGCAACGTTTCAACGATTAAAATTAAAAAATTAACTCATCAATGATAGAAAAGTGTTTCGTTAATTAAAAACTAATTTTGTGAGAAGTTACGCAAAAAGTTATAAATTTAGTGAAACGAAAAATACAAAACAATTAAAAATTGAACCGAGAGTGAGACTTTAGTGTACTTCTAATAAACTATATAATTATTTTCTTACACTGTTAAATGTTGTAGAATCCAGTTTCGATTTTAATATTATCAATTCTCAAAATATAGGATTTTATAGAAACTTTTTTTTTTAAAGTCTATTTAAGTAAGAATTGGGAATTAAAATTGTCCGAATGGTGATGTGTTAAGGAAAATTTGAAGATAAAAAGAGTCCAAAAATTTGTAGGTATTTTTTTTCTATACTGTAGACCAGAGAGACGATGTTTAAGCCCACGCGCGAACGCAACGATTATCTCGCAATCGAGCTCGCGTAATGTCGTTAGCGAGAGCCCCGGCCACGCTGTAAGCTCTTTGATTTCATTACAAACTGCTGGATACGACTGCCTCCAAACGCTCGAAAGACAATGCGCTCGTCAGTCGACGGTCACTGCGATACTTGAAAGGCTTGAGCGGCGTCTGTCGCGTTGAAATAAAATGTAATTACCGGTATATACCTTCCCTTTGAAAGAGTAACGGGGGAAAAGTCTAATTCTGTTGGTTAACATGGGGCTGGGAATTCTGAATTATATCGGTCTTATAATTAAAGTGTAAAATAAAGAACGGAACAAATAGCGACCGCCCTGTTAATATTTAATTTTAATTTCTTGATGCGTTGAAAAAATTACGAGAACTCTGAAACGTGGAAATCTAAGAACTGTAATTCTCATGATTTGTATGTCTTTCAGTGAAAATTAAACAAGGAAATAAACCAGTCCTTTAATCAACTACCCAAATGAAAATCAGTTTCAATCCTTACTTTACTAAAGAGAAAGATACAAATACGAGAACGAAAAAATTTAACGCTAATTCTCCGAATCTTATTTCCTTCGACAGAAATTAAAAGAGGAAATAACCTACCCTCTAGTAACTACCCTATCAACGATCAGTTTCAATCCACACTTAACCAAAGAAAAAAAAAATATTTAACAACACCAGCTCTCTTAAACCTATTTTCTTCAACAGAAATTAAAAGAACAGATAACAACTGTCCCATCAATAATCAGTTTCAACCCTTGCTTTAACCCTTATGTGGACGACCAAAATGTTCACCATTATTGGACAACAAGGGTACCCGGATATTTGCATAAATCTTTATCCCGAAAGCGTAAATCGAAGCCAAACTTTCCAACTAATGAGAATCAAGAGCGATTTTGTAACATGTTCGCAATAACGCAACGAATTGATACTGGAAATATAGAAACGGGTACCCGGTTGTCCACGTAAGAATTAAAAAAGAAAACAATCAGAAAAAAACAAAAAAATCTAACAATATTAATTCTCACAGATCTGTTTCCTCGAACCGAACCGAAAGGTTAAAAAGAAAACCCACCCCTAACAATTGGTATGGAATCAACTCATCCTTAATTTCCTAAGCGAAAGAAAAAAAAAAAACCAATCAAATCAGACTCGGACACTCGATTCACCCTCGACTGGTGCACAGAAACCATCGAATGAAAGGTTTGAGTATCCCGGTGGCGAAAACCAACCCCCAACTCCCAAGTTTCGATAATCGACGCGTCACGCCCATAATTAGGCGGCGTAATTCGGCGAACTGGCAATTATCGAGCCAATCGTTGGACGACACGCGTCGAGGACGGGTTCCTGTTTCCTCGGCGCGTGTTCGCGAGCGTGTAAATTTCTTCGGTGCAGAAATATCGGTCCTGTGGCGGGGGCGGTTGGTTGTCGGCAATCGGCTGGAGACACAATTAGACTGGAAAAATATTGGCTCGGTAACGCGAGAGCCGTGTAACGCGATGCCTTTTAAATTCGGTAATTGTCCAACAGGGAGAAAGTGGTTGCGTCGACGTAATCGACGTCGTGGCGCTCGGGCGCTCGCGCGGCACCGCTACGAGTCTTGTCGTCAGCTTCTAAAATAATCCGAATACCATTTCCATCGTTTCATTTATTTTTGTTTTCGCGCTTTATATTTATGTTCCTCTGTGTAATTCCGTTCGCTGGTTCTCTTTGATTCTTTTTTATTCCTTGAGGGAATCGAAGAAATAGCAGTAAGAGGTACGACGATTGTATTGTTTGAGGCGATACACGCTAACGAGGGGCGACGCTTAAGCGTAACACGCCGATTTTAATGAAATTTACGTATCAGGTAGCGTTTAAAAAATATTTCATGGATATATATTTTTTGATCCGCTATCGTTTATATTTAAAGAGTGAAAGCAGCTCTGAAAGTTAGGGTTGAAAAATGTGTTTCCATCAATTTTTCCGAAACTATTCGCACCGTTGCAGGATTTTTATCTCAACATTTTTTTTATTTTTTTCTGAAGTGAACAGTTTCTGAAATTCTCAGGGATCTCGTTCCTAATTTTGAGAACCGTTTTCAGCTTCTAAATATGGATGTCCTTTGTAAGTTGAGAAATAAAATAGACAGAGGTGAGAATAAAGGGATGATGTTTAAGATGATCTGAATACTCTAAATTAATTAAGAATTAAAGTATATCTGAATGAATCCTAGTCTGAATATTAAATTATGTAAGGGTGGACTAGAGCAAACGGTACAACCAACTACGGGGTAGTTTTGTTAGACCAATGAACAGGTTGGCGCGGCGTCGTTTATTTTTTATTTTCGTCCGTGGAACTGTTAACATTAACACATCGAATTATGTTATTTTACAGCGTCACGTTCTTCCTACACAAACGTGTCGCTGAATTCAAAGCGTTAACAGAATGTCATTAACGATGGGAAGAATATATGCATAATTGATTAAGTTTCCTGTATTTCGCAGTCACGTTTCACGATCATTCAGTATTAAAGTCAGAGGCACGAACTCGTGTGTAAACATAATACGAAGATAAGACAAACATTTTAAATCAACTTTTTTTCCATGTACCTAAGCGTTTCCGTTTAACAAATTTCCCTGCGCGCGTCTTTAAATTTAAACGGTCTAGTAATTCAACGCCAGAGCTACACAAGACAAAACTCTGCTTCCAATTTCTCGTACAAATTCTATAAACCCACAACGGTGTTTTTAAAAGAATCTTATAATTTTCTCCGCAACGAACGCGAATAAAATCTTCCCTCTGGTCTCGCGTTCCTTTCGAACGCCCGCTGTTTTTAATTCCAATCGCTCCAGCCTCGATTAAAATGTATTTATAAGAACCCGGTTTGTGACTCAACTTTTAGATCGCGAATCCTTTAACGATGAGACAATAGTATCCCGATATACATATTCAACATATAGGTCGTTGAAGAGAGGATCCTCTGTTTTCCAAGTTTCGTGTTTCATAGCGTGGTGCCAAGGGCCTGGGCCAAAGTTCCACTTCCATCCGACAACAGACTTCGTATAAACGTGAATGCACGAAAATTTGTTATTCTACATTACCGCTCTGTCACCACGTACTTAGAAACGCCTTTAAAATCATTCCTAATATCCACTAAAATTGAATTATCGCCTCGACTGCCAGAAACTAGTTTCAAGAAAACTGTGCTACGATCTCCTGTGTGCTGCGTACAACCGGTACCAGGAAGGAAGTTCGAAGTTCGGTGAACAACCAGAAACAGTTGCCATCGACAGGCTTTGGAACTTGCGAGTAATCCATTTAAATACAAATACCGACGCGGCGTTTCGAAACTATCTCAGATAGGAAGCATCGGGGCGAATAATTCGTAGGAACGTGAGAAATAAACGCGGCAAACGAACGCAAAACGGGAGACGAGATGGAACGTGGCTTCCAGGCCATCT
The DNA here is from genome assembly GCA_019453375.1 of Ctenoplectra terminalis. Lineage (NCBI taxonomy): Eukaryota > Metazoa > Arthropoda > Insecta > Hymenoptera > Apidae > Ctenoplectra > Ctenoplectra terminalis. Next base: position 11,213 of record SMSQ01026050.1, read on the forward strand.
CGACAGATGCGCCAGTTGTGGCAACGTAATTTCCATACTGACTGGCGCACACACGGCACGAATGAGCGGCCGAGAAATAGAAGTCAACGTATAACTTAACCCTGAGCAGACGTCGGGCCGTGGCGTTTCTATCGTTACGATGCAAAAATACAGTTGGTCGCACAAGTATCAGGCTGGCTTAGGTATTGAGCAAACTTTCGGTGCGATCATACGTTTTTCGAATAAAAAACTTAATTAAAATCTGTTCTCGATCGATGGTTTAAAGCTAGAGCTAGCGAACCGTGATTTCTTATAAAAATTTTATAAATTTGCAACGATATATTTTTGAGAATTTTCTACGACTTTTTGTAAAAAATATGTACGAAGAATTGTTACCTTTATTATAGGTGCTTTTTCAAACGCCTATCATTTTGATTTCTTCGATACAAATAAGTCTACTTTAATCGGCGGTAGTTCTAGCGTTAAGAGCTTGTCTTCCGGTATTGTATTAACGGATAGAAAGTTCGGGTTTCAACGTGTAAAAGCGATTTTTTTTATTATAAAAGCGAAATATTTTTATTCGACGGTGTATTGTCCGTTCGAAGTGGTAAGTCATCTTTTGTATTTTAGATTTGAACTGAGTTTAGTTGCGTTTCAAAGCTCTGGTAGAGAGTTATTTGATACAAAATACTTTTGAGATAAAGAAGGATATTTAGGAAGAATTATATTTTAAGAATTAAATTATATTTAACACTTAAAGTGGTTGAATATTTTTGTGACCAGTTGTACGTATCGGAGAAGTCTCGAAAATTGTGTTTTTGGAGTAGGAACCATTTTTCGATAATATTAACGTGTTATATATATATTTTTTTATATTTTAGACAGGGATGATTGAATGCTCCCTATTTTCAATTTCAGCTTTTATTAATGGATTTTTAAAAGGTATACAGGGTGGACCAATAAAAATAGCTATCTTAAATATCTTTGAAACACTGGAGATAATAAAAGAAATTTCGAAATAATTATGTGCGTTAAAAAATATTAGGATCGTATCTAATAATAATTTTAATTCCAACAATTTTTTCCTCGTTCCTATTGTCCCAAACATATTCCACTTTAGACATAGACAGTCTTTATTTAATATCACAGCTCTGTTAAATAAAATTGAGCGACAGATATGAATTTAGAATAACGTATAATTTACTATAATTTGTCGATATGAAATATTCCGTTAACCGTATCTAAAATATTAATTTAGTCACAACATTTCCGCCAATGTTTTCGATCTTCGATTCATAATGATATAAATATTAAATGTAACTGCTCGTTGTAACCTAATTAAATAATATAACAATCTCACACCTATAACGTATTTATAAAATTTACCAAATAATCAAACTTCTTAAGTATATAAATAAAATCGAAGCACAGAAATTGTAACGATTTTAAAAATAGCAGGATAAAGAAAATAATCGACGAATAATTGCACGAGACGGTGATTAAGCGTATCGAAGGAAATTCGCGTCAATTAATTCAACGTCGACGATAGGTTCGTTAAGAGACACGAAAAGACGGAAGAAACGAATGACAGACAAATGTCCGCGTTTCCTGCGCAATCGTGGACGAATAAACGCGGGACGGATTATCAAGAGGCCGGTTAAAAATCGTTAATCGTCGGTGGGGCTTGGACATCGTCCAAATTACGATATTACCGTCACGACAATGAGTTATATTCGGTGGTTGATAGTTCGCGGTCGCACGCGTGACCGCGACGACGTCTATTTTTGCAATCATTTCATCTTACAGGGACCTCTTGTCAATTCAACGACTACAGAGTCGGTTAAAATTCTTTTTTCTTCAAACCGTTAAATCAACCCTCTCTCAACCTCTATCCGTTCCACATTTTCCTAACTTAATTTATCTCTCGGTATCAAATCGACGCATAATAAATAATTCTGAATTATTATTCCTTTTATCATCTTCCTACGCAGTAACAATTATTTCGCTTCGTATCTTTAACAGGCACAGAAAACTGTTCGGCGCTAAAACAATTAGATCAACTTTTAACCCTTGTTCGTTCCACGTTGCCCTAACTTAACACTTTGCTGACCGGTGACGAGTTAACTCTTTGAAGCTTGGTGGAATTGAAAGTGTCCCACCTTTTTAATACCTAAATATGCATAGTGGAACATAAATAGTCCCAAACTGTATTAAATACGTGAGTTAATGTAAACTACTGTGCTATGGATAATTTTTAATTTTCTAGATGGTATAGAAGATATCGCTGTATATTTAGTTATTAATAAGGTGGGACGCTTAAAACCCATGCTTCAAAGAGTTAACTCGTCTTTTCGAACCTAAACGATAAAACGGCTATTGCAAGATATTACACAATAAAGAAACCTAATATCACAAATTACGTTGATAATAAAAATCAGGTTTCCAAATTCTCCAAAAATAAATCCTTTCTCCGGCAATCACGATAAAATTTATTGGAGTTTATTTAGAACGTTTTACTTTCATATTCAATTACAAAATAATAGCCGGTGACATGACATAGTTTCTGTGTAAAATTCCCGGTCGACGAAGCGTTAATTTGTTCCTTGGTACCAGACTGATACGATGATAAAAAAAAAATCAACACGATAAATAGAAAATAACGAAAGTTAGAAATTCTTTTACCTAAAATCAACTAACATGAAATTTTCTGTAAGGTAAAACTCGTGTAAATAAGAGTAAAAATAATTACGCGCTACGGAAAATATCCACGTACGATTTTAATAAATGACTTAATAAACGCTTCGTTTCCGAGGTCGCATACGCACGCCTTTCGCGGCGAAAGATTAATAAAAGTGTTTAACCAAGAATATAAAAAAGAAAGAAATAAAACAGCAATGTTTAAAACGAACAAGAACAGTGAGTTAGAGGTAGCGGAAAAAGAAGCCCGGTTTCCGGAGGGAGAAAGAAAAACACTCGGAGGGCGCCACGCAATAAAGGTCGACGACCTAAAGTGCCACCTGTACGTCCTGAACCAGTTCCCCTTTTCGGCATCAATGTGGGTCAACACGCTTCCTCAGCTAAAAAGGGCATGCTTGTATCGGCGAACAACGGACAATGCTTCGACGCGTGTTCCGGAGCGAGAAACAAAAACAAAAATACGCCTAACGACGGCCATTGTGTGCGCGGTACGCGCTACGATCGAAAGAGAAAGAAAAAACGTTAACCCTAAGCGTTCGATGAGAGGTGAACGACCCGAGGTGTTAGCTGTATTAAAAAAAAAAAAAAAAAAACTCGTCTCTTAATAAATAATTTTAAATTCATTGGGTAAATCTTAAATTCATTAGGAATATAGGTCATTGCGGAGATCTCCTTAACGAGAACGTATCGACGAGTTTCGTAGCGCAACGTTTGACCGCATTTTTTGCGTTCGCCTGTGAGCACCAGCCGAGATATTAATTATTCTGCGGGACAAAAAAGGAGGTCGCTTGGAAATGCATCGGTACGAGGTAAGAACCGCGGGAGAGGAAAGTGAACAATCGAAAATGTGTCCGATGATTGAGAGAAGACACACGGTTGGTCGAAAAGTACACGGGCCACCGTAAGTGTTAGAATTTTTTATGTATCGTTGTAAGTTTCCGAACGAAAAACTAGAAACCTCTTTTTCGGTACACATTTAAGTATTTGATTTGGAGTAGTGTATAGGACTGTTTGAATAAAACAGAATACACTGGAACAAGAGCTACTGCTTCTGCTAAAAAAATAAAAATCATAGGTATTTAAAAAAATACATACGCGAGAAAAAGAAACCTCCGTCTATACTTTTCCATAGATTTTAAAACACGCTTTAATAGACTTATAAAAATTCCACGAAAAATTATGAACCGGTCATTTCGACCACTCCGGTAATTCCAGTAATGTGTTAACTCTTCGAAGCATGGCAGGGTTGTAAGCGCTCCACCTTATTTAATACCTAAATATGCATGCAGCGATATTTTCTATACCATCTTAAAAATTAAAAATTATCCATAGCACAGTGGTTCACGTTAACTCACGCATTTAATACATTTAGGGACTATTTGTGTCCCATTATGCATATTTAGGTATTAAAAAGGTGCACTTTCAATCCCACCAAGAGTTAAAACACATGTAACGTTTCCAATATCGAACCAAACGACTGGCTTTTTTTTTTTTTAAGAAGCGTAGAATCATTGGTTTACCAAATTAAGTTGACCACTGATCTAATCCAGCACCGTTGACGAATTTCGGACCGAATTTCGAACGCCCTTGACAAAACCGTGTCGACGCCAATGGCCGCTTCCCCTGGCCACGAAACGCGTATTTACATCGGACACGCATTAGCCTCGCGTATATACACGCGAGCCGGTCAGCTGTTCGAACGACGACGTCCAGACGCGAAATCCTCGAGAGCGGCGTGTGCCGCGTCCTCGAGACGATTCCGTTCCTCGACCTCGTGGAAACGAGGCTAACCGCGCGAGCCGCACGGCTATGCGGACAAGAAGATGGCGGGGTGAGGCGGGGTTGGTGGGCAAAAACGCGAATTAGGTTAGGTTGTTCCGAGGCAAAGGGATATAAACCGACACGGAGTACAAGTGGATCGCAGCGGAACGGAATTCCACTGTGTCGGTCTGTTCCTGAAATTCCGGGAAACATAACGGGAACGCGAAAGGGACGCAAGGGTGGAAAAGCGTGGCCACGAAGGGTCAATGAGAATTGCTGGCAGGTCGATAGCAATGGCGCCGCGAAGCTACGAAGGAAAATCAATCCTGTACGGCACGCGACGTGTTTTGACGTGCCTACTTATTTCCACGATCGTTTTCGAAACGACGCGAGGTTTCGTGCGATGGATCGGGGTACTCGTGAAACAGATAGTAATCATCGTAACGTCGACGATACGACATTGGGAGGAGAAATGAAACGCTGTTCGAGAAATAACGAGAGGCACACTGACGTACCGACCGAGGTGGCCGGAAAAGACGAGGCCGCAGGGCCACGCACACATATACACGCCGAGTTAAGATCGCGACGTACACGGACACGCCGTACGGAACAGCCAAGGTGGCATCGTACAACGCGTTCGGCGATGATACCGATTCGCGGAACTCGAGCGAGAGAAGAAAAAGAGAAAAAAGAAAAAAGAAAAAAAAAAAAACAAAAAAACATCGCTTTATTTCGCTTACTTTTGATCACTCGTTCCGTCGTGGAGAGCTTCTGCGAGTTGTTCGAGGTCATGCTGTATCAGGATGGTTGACGGGTGGGCGCCGGCCTCTCGCTCTCTTTCTCTCCTCGCTCTTCTACTTTATTTCACTCTTCCTCTTTCCCGGTCACACAGGATCGTCTTTCTCTCTCTCTCTCTCTCTCTCTCTCTCTCTCCCACTCTCTCACTGTGTCACTCTGTCACTGTTTTTTTTTCTTCTTCTTCTTCTTCTTCTTCTTCTTCTTCTTCTTCTTCTTCCTTCTCTAGCCGAGTTACTCGCGCGAGGTAGCACCTTCCTCTCGAACGGGGGGTTGGGTGGAAGGAGAGGGCGGTATTTTCACCTCGAGCGCCCGGCGCGGCACACACATATACACACGCACGGAACAGGGGAGGGAGGAGACGGGGGTCGGAGAGGTGACGGAAGTTATCGCACGGTGCGGCACATCGGTGGCTCCGAAGCGTTGTTCATTGGGCGTTTGCGGAGTGAGAAATTATTCTGCCGTGTGTGTTCCTCTCACTCCCCGTGTATTTACTATACCGAACCGATCCACGGTATGTCCTCTTCTCGTCTTTCTCGCTCCGTATCTCTCTCTCTCTCTCTCTATCTATCTATCTATCTCCCTTTCTCTCGTTTGCTCCCTTTTGCTCTCTTTTGCTCTCTTTTACTCTCTTTTGCTCTCTTCCTCTCTCCCTCTGCCAGACAAAAGGTACCACCAACGCCTTTTGCGGGGCGAGTAACTGGATCGCTGGACCACGCGAGCTGCACGGCCCACACGACGGGGTCTCGCGACCGCGGTACCACCACACNATCTCTCTCTCTCTCTCTCTATCTATCTATCTATCTCCCTTTCTCTCGTTTGCTCCCTTTTGCTCTCTTTTGCTCTCTTTTACTCTCTTTTGCTCTCTTCCTCTCTCCCTCTGCCAGACAAAAGGTACCACCAACGCCTTTTGCGGGGCGAGTAACTGGATCGCTGGACCACGCGAGCTGCACGGCCCACACGACGGGGTCTCGCGACCGCGGTACCACCACACGAGCAGCACGACCGAGCCTCCGGTGAACGACAAGCCGAGTGACGACGACTTCTAACGACGACGACCAATCGGAGGGACGACGATTCGCGGCGTGAACACAGGGAGAACGACCACGACGACGAAGACGAAGACGAAGACGAAGACGACGACGACGGCGACGACGACGACGACCACGATGATTACGATGACGATGACGACGACGACGACGACGGCGACGGCGACGACACCGTAATGACGAGCACCGCGACACGAAACCGTGACACCGACACCCACGGTCGAAAACACCACGCCGCTAAATTCTACTACAAGATGTCTGTCTGTCTGGCTCTCCGCGGCGCGCACACTGACGGCTCCGCGGCTAGGAGACGGTCGCGCAGTCCTCCACGCGCAGCGATCATTCGAGAGCGCTGATTGGCCGCGCCGCCACCAGCTGCCGCCACCCGTTCACCGAATGGAGGCGCCACTGACCGCCCTGGTCAATCGACGATCTTCCAACGAAACGAATTGAAATCGTATAATTTTTGGAAATCGCGAAATCGATCGGCCTGTTTTTATCGATTATAGAATCTTCGCGAAAGTGGCGAAATTGATTGAGAAACAGGCGCATCGATCGGATAGGTTAACTGGGTTAGTAGGCCACTTGTTCGGTCGAGAGACGAGAACTTTGAACGTTTCTAAATTTGGTGATCGACTGTCAGTTTCGATTCCTGTTCTATTCCCGTTTCAATTGCATTTTTAAAAAGGCTTCGACGTTCTAATTTTGTTTAACAAATAGTTTTGATCGAACATTCAGACGCGACGTAGACAACAGCTGGTAAGTTAGCCGACCGCGGGCTGTACCGCCAGATTCAAATTACCATCTTATGCAACGATTCAAAATACAATACTGACAGTTGAATTTTAATACTTTTCTGTTTATACGATACATGGATGCAAATTTATTCACCAATATTCGCAGCTATTTCGGAAGATACAGATTGTTTATTAAAATTCCAGCTTCGGTCTTCGCTCCGTCCACGACTTGATGTTTGGTATCGCCAGAACCTTTTCTTTCAGGGACTTGAGACGAGGCTTGTCCTTAGTGATATCGGATTCGTAAGCCGTATTTAATGAATCCGAAATGGCAACGAAGAACAGATCGGCGTAACTCAACTGAAAGAAAAAAAAATATATAAGAAATAAAACAAAATATTTCGTACGCGATGGAAAATTTACGGTCGAATGGAAAACACTTACCTGACCACCGTGCAAATATCCGCCATTTTTCTTCACCAGTTCCTCCAGTTTGCTCAAATAAAACGGTATCACATTCGTCGTTACTTCGACTTTTTTCTTCGCTTTCAATACCGGATCGGCCTCCCTATAATAATTCGATACTGTCACTGGAAAAAAGAGAGAAAAAAAAAAACGAAATAAAAACTTATCGATCACGCGGCAAGATTAAACGTTATTTACGGTAGCGGTATCGCTCGAAAAGGAATCAATTTGCACACGGAAGAAAATATTTACGCCGTCGGAAATCGTGAAGAGCGTTCGCGATCGCGTCGATCTGTAGCGTATCCAAATCGGTTTTGCCGAGCAGATTAAACTGTTTGGCCAGGTAGCGGCAAATAGGTAACGTTTGCGAGTAAACTTTGCCGTTGATTTCCAACGTGGGCAACTGACCGAATGGGGTCGCTGAAAAAACATTAAAATTCAGCTCGAAATTGTTAAACTTTGAACGAAATAAAATTTTAAAAATAAATATATATATATATATATATATTATACGGTACTTGATTTCAGGTTGGTCCATTCTTCTGAACTGTGCGTCAAACGAATATCCTCGAATTTGACGCCTCCGTAACTGAGAAGGAACCTGATGGGCTCTCCCAGTCCCATCACATTGAAGTATGTTAATATGTAGCTCGTCATCGTCCTGGTTTCATAAAGTATAAATATAAGATAAAACATTGCCTCAAAATTCCACCATGATATAAATTAATAATTGTTCGAGTGGAAAATTTGAATAATCTTTTTGCTTGCATTCTTGGATAGAGGAATGCAATAGACACTTACTGACAGTCAAGTCCAACGAACCGTAAGTCACTGTAGACTAACTGGTTCCCAAGGTTACGTCAGATTTATATATTTCCCTCTCCATAATCTCGATTCTTTTCATCTTTGTCTTCTCTCGCAGATTCTCTCTATTCTCGTGAGCTAACGTGAATGTTCCGATTGGCCTACTGCTTCGAAGTCTGTCCATGCCCACTCTTCTGGTTACTTTCACTTTGGTATAGTATAGTGTGCAGGAAGACGCTCGATGTTGCAGCATGGGTCACAAAATCGTTGAAAAAAAAATATATATTTCCTCGTCCACAAATTTATTCGGTCTACGTAAAACTGTAATACCAGTTTCTTCGATCAATTCATAATTTTTCCTGCGTTACGTATCCTTCCATCGAAATGATTTATGCCTTTAAAACTGAAGTGAGCAGAATTTCTTTCCTCGACGTGAAAATGTCTAACCAATTCCTATGATTATATATCGTCTAGTTTTTTTCTTTTTTTTCTTTCTTTTTTTTTTATAAAAGAAAAAATTGTCCATGCTAATGTTTCGAATTAAGTCTCCCTTTATGGAAGACAGATTAAGAGATCTGCATCTAGTTGAGGCTTCGATAAACAAAGAGACTCGTTTTTCAACTTAAGCTCTGCGGCCTGACAAGATAAGGAAGCCAACGTCTGGGAACAAGGAATCCTTATTCGAGAAGCAAAATGACCGTCTGGCGATTTATCTTAATTACAATAGTCGTAATGAAGACGAAGGATTCTCGTGTGATCAACGGCGTGGTTTCTCGAGATAATTTAAGTCCATATTACAATGAGTCCGTGGAGATCGAGAAACGCCTCCCGAAGGATGTAGTTCCCAGGAAATACGTAATCGTGATTTCACCTGATTTTAAAAATGACCAGTTCCACGGCTCCGTTCGTATCGATCTCGAATTATTAAACGTTAGTAATAAAACGTGAAATAAAATTGATCCGCTTCACGGATTTTCTACAAATTAATACGAAATTGAAATGAAAATTTGATCAAAGGATCGGAGTTATATCGTTTTACACTCGAGAGGTTTAACAGTATCGTCGATAAAATTGTACACAGAAAAATCGCGAACGCAAGTTCGAATACTGTCCACGTTTCATGCGAGCAAACGCGAGATGTTGGTCGTCAAGACTGACAGGAATATTACTTCGGGAGAATACTTTCTGACGATCAATTTTAGCGGCAGTTTAAAAGGAAAAATGAGTGGATTCTACTTAAGCACTTACGCTGATCATAATAAATCTGTTAGGTGAATGTACTACATGTTTTAATGGGGGAAAAAAAAAAAAAAAAAAAAAAAAACAGACACTGTGGTAATTATACCTTTTTACACAGAAAATTAGCAGTGTCTCAGTTCGAACCGTTCTACGCCAGAACCGCGTTTCCTTGCTTCGACGAACCAAGCTTCAAATCAATCTTCGTTATTCGTCTCGTCTACTCGAAAAAGTTTCTGTACCATGCTCAATCGAACATGCCGATCGTAGTAAGTTGATACATGAATTAAAAATGATTAAAAAGTATGTTGCAATTATTCTACCGTAGAAAACGGAGACGATGAAAGACGACAGCGACAAAACGATCGCGTACTTCGATCCTTCGCCACCAATGCCCACGTATCTCGTTGCCTTCCTCGTCAGTGACTTCCAGTGTTTAGGATCTAACATTGATCTCTTAAATGGAAGCAAAATTCCGATCGCTGTCTGTGCGAGACCTACGCACAAACATAAAGTGACGTTCGCTTTAAACGTCACGATTAGAGCGATGAAGTATTATTTGGAGACCTTTCAGATCGATTATCCGCTACCAAAGCTCGGTAATTAATGAATTAATTTTGAATTAAGCTTCAGAATTTCTAGTACCATTGTGTTTATTTTAGAATGTCACGTACTGGTCGATTGGGTTTCAGTACATTAAATTTCTCATCGTTTAACAATATTTTCACGTGACTACAAAAATTTAGTGCCGTAGAAGTGAAATATAATAATTAATAAATATTTTTTATAGCCACTGTTTCTCTCTTCTCTAAATAATGTTCTCTCATCTTAAATTTCTCTCATCTTACAACAAAACATTGTAATGTAAATTTATTAGAAATTTAATTTTTTAGAATATTAATTTTTATTGAAAAGAAAGATGTGTTTCACCGATTAGATCTGGTCGCGATACCCGATTTCACGGCCGGTGCAATGGAAAATTGGGGCCTGATCACGTTCCGCGAGACAGAGCTCCTCCACAGCGAAAACGACAGTTCTTGTNCTTACAACAAAACATTGTAATGTAAATTTATTATAATTTAAATTTATTAGAAATTTAATTTTTTAGAATATTAATTTTTATTGAAAAGAAAAATGTGTTTCACCGATTAGATCTGGTCGCGATACCCGATTTCACGGCCGGTGCAATGGAAAATTGGGGCCTGATCACGTTCCGCGAGACAGAGCTCCTCCACAGCGAAAACGACAGTTCTTGCCTCAATATGAGAAGCGTCAGCTTGACGGTGGCCCATGAATTGGCGCACATGTGGTTCGGCAATCTAGTCACCATGAAATGGTGGAACGATCTCTGGCTGAACGAAGGATTCGCGACTTATATGGAATACGCGGCGGTGGATTTTTTGTTCCCGGATTGGAATCTGGTCAATCGCTTTCAAATCTGTAGTCAATTGTTATACACCATCGGCCAAAAGTTGGAAATCATTTCAGTTTTTACTTACGTAGAATGTCTGGTTAATATGAACGCTTTGAAATTAATTCTTGAGTGCTCCAGAAGTTATAAAGATTATCATAATTCAACTCTTAATTTAGATTATGACTCAGTAATCATTAAGCGGAGACTTGTAATATATTTATATACAATATTAAAGCTCAGATTTTATTTTTTTATTGAGCTATTTTTTCTTTTAACAAAGAGGTGATGTACTTCCAATTCCGATTAATTTTTGACTACAGTATTTTTATTCTTCATAAATAATTGCGTGCTTTGGAACAATAATGATTCCAAGTTTTTTCGTATTCCATAACGTATTTCTTTATTTCTATCTTTTTTATATCAGATGGATTCCTTTCCTTTATACACCAAATACGTTTCCATGAAACACGACGTAAAACTCCGAGTTCGTCCAGTTATAAAGCGAATCGAAGATTTGGATGAAATCGAGGAAATGTTCGATCGAATTTCTTACCAAAAAGTGGGTTAAAAAAATAATTCGATACGATAGGAGAATTAAAAAATTAATTTACTCGGAAGATTAACTTTAATCAGAGAATTAATGCCAGAGGCACGGAGGGAAGGCAAAGAGAGTACAGGAATTCGTTGGTTGAATGCTAGGCGGCGGCTGTGATTAGGATGCTCGAGGACGCTGTCGGCAAATCGAAGTTCATTTTTGGTATCAGAAACTATCTGCGAAGCTACCAATTTCGAAACGCGGAGTCTCGAGAGCTGTTTGAGATTCTGAAGAACAGTACACGCGTTGCCATCAATATCCTCGATTTCGTCGGTCGATGGACGAGGTTCCCCGGATTTCCGGTGATCAACGTCCACCGAGACAATGCTGGCTTTCGACTGTTTCAGCGGCGTTTCGCGACGAGCAGACACTTCCATCAGACAATGGAGTACGTGTACCGAGTAAAAAAAAGAATCTTTGAAAGAAAAAAAAAAATATAATAAATGATAATAAAATAAAATAAATCTGTAGCGACGGAAGCTGGACGATTCCCGTAAGATACATAACTAGTAGAAGAGACGGCGTAAAGTTGGATTGGTTCCTCGCGAATTTCTCTTGCGGTAATAATTGTAGACGCAACAAAATTCTGTCTCCAATTTTTCTTAACACGCAATGCGAATTGCAGTGGAATTGTCGCTGGAAAAGTCAGCGAATTGGATCAAGCTGAATCACAATTCGATTGGATATTACATTGTGAATTACACGGAGGATGCCTGGAATACTTTCAGCAATTTATTATTCCATGATCATCGAGTATACATACGTCGCTAATTGTTTTATATTATTCTATAAGTTTCATGGTTAGCTGGTGCTTCTAATTTATTTTCATTTTGAAACGTTCGCAGGCCTTAAGCGCTGCCAACAGAGCAGATTTGTTGCACGACGCTTTTCTCCTAGCGGAAACTGATTTAAATTATAGTATAGTTATGAGTTTAACTTCTTATCTGGCGAACGAAGACGCTTATCAACCATGGGTCGTGGCCACGGAATGGTTCGAGCAAATGAACAGACTTCTCGATGGGACTTCTGTACTCGCACGATTCCAGGTAACATAATTATAAGAAATTCTTAAATATCTTGCTGTCTCTTATTTATCTGAATTGTTAGTCGTACGCGAGGAATCTTGTCAACAGAATTTATCGCAAAGTCGGATGGCGTGTTTATGCGAAAGATTCGTTCAGCGACAGGTTAGTTCTCTTTTACTTTATTCAAATTATCAAACAGTCCATTATATCCATCTTCTCTACTTAAATATAAAACTACCTGTACAATTTAAAGTTTCACAGCATCAGCGTGAAGACTTGAAGTATTGTTTCAAGGAAAAAGAAAAAATTATAAACGTTACGATTTAAAATAAAATATTTGAAATAAAAAAAAAAAAATTAAATTGACGAAAATATATGATTAAACCTTTGTAAAAAAAAATACTGAGCCAATATAATGCAGAAGGTTAAAAAACATCTGAAAACTGAGCTTCCAATCTTTTTACGCTTTTATCAACACCAAAGGAAACCAAGCAACCATTAAATAAAACCTTCGTTTCTGTTCGTTTCAAGAGAATTTCGTGTATTGATATTGAACGCAGCTTGCAGCGTAGGCCACGGACATTGCCTGGAGACAGCCGGAAGGAAGCTGAGGAACTTCCTCTTTGGGAACAGTGGCGGCGTTACGCAAACATTGCCAGCTGATATTCGGTTCATCGTCTATTCGTTCGGTGAGGAGAGAACCTGGTAAATATTTTCCACCCTGTGCGAGCCTTTTGTTATTCACGATAATAATGGCGAACGATAGGCCTCGTCACGCTGTCGGACGACGTCGGATCAATATTCGAGAATATGTCGCAGCAACTCGCGAAGCAGAACGACGCTCAGGAAAGGGAACGCCTGATGATCGGGATGACTGGCGTTCAGGACAAAGATACTCTTAATCGGTTCGTCAGCGCGCAATTCATTCACCAGTTAATTACCAGCAACCCTCTCCTTCGACGTTACAGAGCTCTCTGTTATCTTCTCGCGTGTCGCTGTCCAATTTGTCGAAGTCTCGCCGGATTTATGGCGTTCCTCGACAGGGGGATATAAATTTATAGGCGAATGTAAAATATAGACGAGATGGAGCTGTGGTTGGTTACCGCGAGAGAGTGGTATTTGTATTTTACGGGTTATCAAATTTCAAGATTTTAATATTAAAGGATTTTTTATTTTTAACGATTCTAAATATTAGAATTCTCCATTTTTTGAGGACTTTAAAGCTGAGAATTCGGAAATTTTAGAATACTGTGTGCTTAGAATTCTTAAGCTTTAGAATTTGCATAGCTTAGAATTC
>SMSQ01026050.1:29899-63035 GCA_019453375.1 Ctenoplectra terminalis
CATTGTCGAAGTTGTAAGAGTCGAGTGCCTTGTTTTGGTAATTGATAGATACAGTGAACGTGTCCGGTGAAGAGGATGAGTAAAACGGTTCATTACGCGCTGGTGGCGTTCTGGGAGAAGTCTGGGTGCAAGATCGTGGCGGATTACCCGGCGAGACAGGATCCAGCGTACAGGGCGATCGCGTTGAGCACGGTCGATGGCCTGAAATCGTTGGAGAATGATGATAAGATCAGCCTCGATCGGGGCAAGTAAGCGCGTTGATTTAAATCGTGGGACTTGGTTTTGCTCGAGAGGTGCTTCTACTTTGGAAGATAAAAAAAAGATTCAATTTTTGTACGGATTTCTTAAGAATGTACAGAGATTGTACAGATAATTTCTGTAAAATGTTGAGTGGAATATGGTGTATTTCATTGTTTTTGTTTTGAAGGATTAAAAAAGATTGGATTTTTGTTTCGATTTCTTAAGAACATGCGTAAATTGTGCAGATAATGTCTGTAAAATGTGGAGAAAAATTTTACGCGTGAAATTGAGTTATTTAAACTGTGTTTTTAATTTAGAGGATTAAAAAAATTGAATTTTTGTTTGGATTTCTTAAGAAGACTGTTAAGAAAAGGAAAGAAAATTTGTTAGAATTGATCAGAGTTGTTACATATAAAACTGAGTATAATTAATTGTGTATCCAGACGTTTGCGAATAATCATCGTATGAATTATCCATCCTTCGAAAAAATGGCAGATTCTGAAGAACGTTCTTTGGAAATACCATTCTCCTGCAGATACACGGTGCACGTGCTTATCGGCGAACTGCATTACGCCTGTCTGACATCGAAATCGGATTGTCCTTCGTCAGCAGCCAAGCTACAGTCGTGTTCCCAGGTGTTTCTGGAGAGGTTGAGAAGCGTTTACAGAGAACTACCGATCCTGGCCGATCTCTCGAGGGACCTGACCAATCTCGCGGTCATTGACCTCTCGAAACCGCTGAAGAAGATAGTCGTACGTTGGACCGTTTAACCCATGACCCGAGAATTTCAATTAAACTATATTGTTATATATATCGACGATCAAATTGTAACGCTTGTTATTTCAGGAGGAATACAATCAACAGGAACTTGAAATAATTCCTAAACTAGAGGGTGAACTTGCAGAAATTCGAAAAGCTCTGATGGACGGTGTTCAGAAATTAATCGACAGAGGCCAAAGGCTCGACGATCTTGTTCGAAAGACTCAGAGCTTGCAGATTATGGTAAATCGGTTACAATCGAAATTCATATATCAAGCTGTACCCGATTAGGGGAGTTCGTTTGGTAACCCATATTCGACGTAGAGACATAATTATATCGAGAGCGGGAAAAATATTCATTCAAAGGACGCCTGATCAATAGGAGCTCGACGCGTCCGCGAGTACGACCCCAGGCGTTCGAATCATTTATTTCCCCGAGGGTAGTGCGTGTCGAGATTACGCTCTTTTATTTATACACGCTGAAACGATACCATTAATTGCGCTGGTATCGAGCACCGATTAGCAACGCGCGAATCGTTAAATGCGTGCAGCTTTGCTCGTTACGTTTTTCACTTTGCTAATCATATTTTATAATTAAACCACTTTCCAACTGTTTAGTCTCGTATTTTTCGTCGTATCTTGTCGAAAGATATTTGTAGCGAAATTTTCCAGTATATTAAACCGTGATAGAAAGCGAGGTAAAATTGGGGCCTGTATACCGATCAATGGGAACAGCAACAATAAAGAATTAGTCTCGGCTTTCGGTATCGCAAGTCTCGAATTAAAATCCCACCGGTATCGCTCATTGTTTTTATTTTTTTTTGTTTTTTTTTTCTTTCTTTTTCTTTTTTTTTTTCTTTGACTCCTACAGTAGTAATTGATTATTAATTAATAATTATCGCTTGGTTTGTACAGTCTCGAAAGGACTTCCACGTGCTGACGAGGACGTCTAGGAAAAAGAAGAACGCCATGGTGGCTACAGTCGCGGCACTGACGATGTTCTTCTCCACGTCCCTCTTAGTCTTTCTGCTTTATCTAGGGATTCTATGATCGTTCGGGTCTCTTGTCCAAATTACAGCTGACAAACATTTCGCGGATGTGTGAAATATACGAGCAAATAAATTATTTATTGGCTGTTTGTCGCTTTTTTATCGCGTCACTCTCGATCCATCGTCGATCCATTTCTCGTCGCCTCGTAACAATTCGATCGAGAGGAAACTCTTTAATTTCGAACACGATCATATCGAGAGATAATTAGTCACACTGTATACACAATACCAGATCGTTTCAAGTTTGTAGCAAGATTCACACGATGGTTGCTGAAAATCCAGCGACGAATCACCATTAACGAAGTATTTATACACCGGAAGAACCCTCCTCAATGGCGTCCGTGGCGGAACTTATGGTGGATCCCATTGACCTCGAGGAGGAGATCAAACGCAGGGATGATTTTGCAGAATCGACCAGACATTTATACTTTATCGCTGCACGTAGAATACAGGTTAATGATACTTGTCCAAGATAACCTGGATAAGATTCTGTAAAAAAAAAAAAAAGAGAGAAAAAAACTCCAGCTCGTTCCTCCACGATCCTCCGACCGAAATCCCGATGAAGGCGTGCAAAAAGATAACCTTAAATTCGATAACGACAATTTCTACGCGAGTTATCGCTCTTATCAGGTCTGAATTCGAGCTTCGCTAATAATAAAGCCTCCGGTGTCGTAACTGGAGCTGCTCGGCAAGATATCGATTATTTAAGGTCAAGATCACGACACATCGATCCCCCGTGTCATCGTCGAGCCCTCGTTGTTTTCGCTCTTTTAATTACGTTACTCGCAATTTACCAGGATTTACACCTGAGAATATGTTTCGCGCGTGTTAAATGATCATTTATGTGTGCCAAATGCACAGAATTTTTTCGTGTAGGTCAACGTTCTCGCGTGCCTTTTCTCCGACACTGTAACGTTTCGATTCGATCTCGTGTCCATTGTCATAGGCCTGGATACGTGGAATCCTCACTCGGAATCATTTACGGTTGCTGCACGAGTGCGCGGTCACCATTCAACGTCATTGGCGTGGTTATCGTACCAGGATTACTGTCGATCGATACTTGATTCAACGTGTTCATCAAATGTGGCAGGATTATTACGACAAGATGGCGACCAGGATCCAGGCTTTCTGGCGCGGTTACTGGATCCGGAAGACGGTCCTCGATATTCAGAAGATGCGACGATGGTTGAACGAAGTGTATACGAAGAACGTGGAAACTGTGGAGAGCATGAAAAGGTTTACGCGTAACGTGCAACGTTAAATATTAATGTATTACGAAAAAAACACAGGAACTTACGGAACAGCTTGTAATAATTCACCCTTTAGGTTCCGACAAGGAGAGATAGAGAATATACAGACAGTAACGGAACGTGAATCGATGCAATGGATACTGTTCATTCTTTTTAAGGTAATTTCAATTTAAGGTAAAATGTGAAACAAATTTCTCTATTATTTTGTTGTCTCGTCACAGCTTCATCATTTATTAAGAACGGAGCAGCGACCAGGTGTGATCACCAGAATCGATAAAACTCAGTTCACATTGATCGAGGAGATGTTGAAATGCTTGGAGTATAAGCGCTACGTGCGTTGGAAGAGGAACAAGTTGAAGAGAGATTGTCGAGATTGTCAAATTGATAACAAACGAACGTTTATCCTACAAGGAACCTACTACGAGAGATGCGAAAGAGCAATCGGAGAAATCGAGAAGAATCTGCGAGCAGGAGTTGTACCGATATACAGAAGTACGCTTCGGTCTTTATGTTTCTGTTCTTTCCTGACAAAATTTTTCAAAATTTCAAAACTGTACCGCAAATTTAGGTGAACCGTACGAGATACAGGAGAAAAATATACGCAAATTAAATCAGACGCGTCTAGAAGTTTCCATACACGAAACTTACCAGGCAACTCCTCAAGAGGATCACTGTGCCTTGAGGAAACAGTTCGAACAGCAGGTTTCTCGCGTCGAAGAAAACGAGCTTCGCGAGAAGATCGAGAAAATGGACTGTCACCTGAACCAACTCCGCTTGAGGTGCCCCATTCACGACTCTCCGTGTTTAAAATAATTCCAAAGCACCCAAACGATCTCACCGATCAACCATCAACTACGAACGCTCAGTCGAACTTCAAAGATCATCCAAATTGAAACAAAATCTCAAGAAAATAGGTGAAGTAAAAGACAAAGAAATGCAAGAAGACACAACAGGTATTCAAAACGTCAAATTTTATTAGGTATACTGAAACACTGCGCTACGCGCTAAATACAAAACTACAACGACTACTAAGAGAAAAAAAAAAAAAAAAGAAAAAAAAAAAAAAAGAAAAAAAAAAAAAAAGAAAAAAAAAAAAAAAGAAAAAAAAAAAAAAAGAAAAAAAAAAAAAAAGAAAAAAAAAAAAAAAGAAAAAAAAAAAAAAAGAAAAAAAAAAAAAAAGAAAAAAAAAAAAAAAGAAAAAAAAAAAAAAAGAAAAAAAAAAAAAAAGAAAAAAAAAAAAAAAGAAAAAAAAAAAAAAAGAAAAAAAAAAAAAAAGAAAAAAAAAAAAAAAGAAAAAAAAAAAAAAAAGAAACGAACAACTATGTCTACTAATCAGGTACACTCCGGTTAGGCCTTGCAAGCGAGGGGAACGTTGATGCTTCGAGATAGGGAAACGGATTTCTGGCTCAGATCAGGGTTGGCACCCTTCTCGATCCTGTTCTTCAGGTTCAGCGCTGCCTCGTTTCTCTCCATACAATGGAACTGATAATTCTTCGACTTGGTCTCAGTGGCCGAGCAACCGGGCGTGCAAGAGATCACTGGACGCGTCGTGAAGCAGATCTTGTCGTCGGTCTCGTGTACCTGGGTCCTGTAGTTGCTGCAACGTTTCTCTCCGTTCAGTGGTCCTTTATGGTAGCCCCAGTTTCCTTGCTCGGTGTCCATTCGTCCTGATTCGAAGTCGCTGATCACGTTGCTTTGACGGTTCTTAACATGGCGCGTGCAATCGTTGCTTTTGATCGATTTCGCGTTTTCCAGAGACTCGCCTTCGCACTGATCCTTGGTCAGGGCGTAGCTGGCAATGAAGAGCTCCGGTTTCCTTAGGATGCAGCTGTTGGGACCGGTGAAATCGTTGGTGAGATCGCCGTCGAAGTTGCCGCAGAGACCACGGATAGAGTTGCGGTACTTCTCCGATGCCTGTCAATTTGAATTCGTTATTAGTCGCGGTGATAATTATTAATATTTTTCTGCGACCAAATTCGAATGCATTTCGTTGGATACATTTTTTTGTAAACACGTTTCAACTTGGCGCAGCTTTGAAAAAGGTAGTTTCGATGCGAGCGAAGAGTTCAAAGCGTATAAATACTTGCTTCTGTTCAATAATTTACCTGGATCATGATACGTTTTCCATCGAAAGAAAGATCAACGTCGAATTTCTCGGAAACCAATCGGACAGATCGGTCACCAAGCTTAAAGATTTCAAAGATGACGTCGTCCTCCTCTCTTTTCTGGTAGCTCACGTCCTGCGACACCTCGATGATCTGTTCGTTCAGCATAACTTTTGGTAAGGATGAGGTAGGCAGAAGTTTGATCTTGTCGTTGCCAAGTAAAATCTTCACTTCCTTCTGACCATCTTGAGTCTCTCGGCTGAGGATGCTCACGCTGCTTTCCTCGGGGATGTGGAGCTTCTCGTCCCGATTCTCAGGGTTTATCTTAGGGAACGCGGTCATTACTACGTGCCAGCAGTTGCCCAGTCTCGTAAAATATTCCCTGCCGTCGAAGGTCTCGGTTTTGGTTTTGTCCAGCGTACAGGAAGCTGAAGAATCGAGTAAAATTGCGATCAATAGACGTCACGACTCTTCGTTAATCTGTGCGTAGTTTTATGAAGTACTTACGTTCATCCTCATTGTAAACCAAGTCCTCGACATCCAAATTCTGGTTAGCAACAGTCATGAAATCGATAGGATTGAGTCCAAAAGAAGTCACGTCTATGTCATTGACGTTAACGTCCATGGTAGGAGTATATATATCCATGTTAACCTTCTCGAGGTCTTCGGACAACTTGGTCTTGATGTCGATCTTACTCTTGCCAACGTTCTTTGGTTTAGAAGTGTCCGTCTTAACGTCCAAGTATTCACTGTTTCTGATGCTATCTAAAACCCAGTTGGTCATATCCTGGATAACGTTCGACCGATCTTCCACGGAGATGTGGATCTCGTCGAGCATCAAGGCAAGGGCAGCAGCGTTTTGACAGACACGGAGGATCTTGTTGCCGTGTTTCATCTGTTCCTGGCACTTCATAGCCAGAGAAGTGTCCTTGAGCTGTTCTTTCAGTTTCTCGCTTTGGACAGCTTTACCCTTAACGTTAATCTTTTCACCGCTAGAGCAGGTACTGCCGTAACGAATCTCAGCGTCGAAATGTGTTTGAGGTTTAGATTGCATAACCTGGTCGTAGAAGAGGAGAGCGTCCGGTGAGGAAACACTTTGAGCACCGAAACAGACTTCGAAGTGATGTGACGAGCTAGGCACGTCAACGTTCCAGTAGAACAGCGATCGTCCTTTGTTCTCCACGTTACTGCTGGACCAAGCGACTGTAATACCGCTGGAGCCCTTCATTTCACCTGGGATCTGCAGTTGAAGATCCAGAACCTCCGATTTTGCCAATTTGATGCCTTTGGCTGCTTCATTCAACAACTGCTTCCTGCGAGCTTCGCTGTTAGGCTCTTTGTTTAATGGTTCGACAGCTTCAGCTGTTTGGGTCCATTCTTTGCTGACTTTAGTATCGGGTTTTGCGTTCAGGCTGTCGTAAGCTACCGTGAGTACTACTGGTTCTTTCTGTTCCTGTTCCAAGCTCAACAACATGTCGAATTTGCGGTACTTGTCGTTGTCCCAGGTCCACGGGGATACAAATATCTCTTCGAGATTGTCCGGATCAAAGTTCAAGAGTTCTCTGTCGGATTCGTCAGTTTCGATGNAGAGCAGGTACTGCCGTAACGAATCTCAGCGTCGAAATGTGTTTGAGGTTTAGATTGCATAACCTGGTCGTAGAAGAGGAGAGCGTCCGGTGAGGAAACACTTTGAGCACCGAAACAGACTTCGAAGTGATGTGACGAGCTAGGCACGTCAACGTTCCAGTAGAACAGCGATCGTCCTTTGTTCTCCACGTTACTGCTGGACCAAGCGACTGTAATACCGCTGGAGCCCTTCATTTCACCTGGGATCTGCAGTTGAAGATCCAGAACCTCCGATTTTGCCAATTTGATGCCTTTGGCTGCTTCATTCAACAACTGCTTCCTGCGAGCTTCGCTGTTAGGCTCTTTGTTTAATGGTTCGACAGCTTCAGCTGTTTGGGTCCATTCTTTGCTGACTTTAGTATCGGGTTTTGCGTTCAGGCTGTCGTAAGCTACCGTGAGTACTACTGGTTCTTTCTGTTCCTGTTCCAAGCTCAACAACATGTCGAATTTGCGGTACTTGTCGTTGTCCCAGGTCCACGGGGATACAAATATCTCTTCGAGATTGTCCGGATCAAAGTTCAAGAGTTCTCTGTCGGATTCGTCAGTTTCGATGTTTATTATTAAAGATTTCTCGCTTTTTATTGGGAAGGTTAAGGCCTGAACGTCGTCGGGCTTCACCAGGTGCGTGGTCTTTTCCGGCAACAGAGGACGTACATTCAAGATGTCATGATTGGAAGTGTACGGAAGGACGCTGTAATGAATCAGTCGCGAGTCTTCCTCTCCCTTCAGGGGCCACAGCTTCAGTTGCACGCTATGTTTCGGCACGTTCGCGTTCAAAGATAATTTGATCGGCGCGTAGCTCTGGAAGTTGACGTCGATACCGGCGACGAAGTGCTCGTGGTCGAACGGAGCGACGAAGCCGACTCTTCCTTGAATCTTCATCGAGTAGACTAAACGGATGTCGGATTTCGCGCTGATTTCCATGTCGCGGCTCATCTGTAACTGGCTAGTTCCGCTGATCTTGTACAGAATTGGTACCTTGAAAGTGTAGACGAACGGCAGACCGGTTTCAGTGGGGAAGCCAAGGGTCACATCGTAGGACACCAGTTTGTTCAGGTTCGCGTACTTTCCGTCCCTCGTTCCCAGCATGTGCTTCGTGATCACTGAAACATTGTGAAAAATAGTACGTTATTATCGAGATACCATCAACATTGAATCACAGCCTGGTTTTTATTTAAAATCGGTCGAAGACACTTACTGGCAGGTATCTTCGTAACGACGCTGCGGTCGAATGGCAAGAATCGCGATAAGAATTTCGTGTTCCACATCAGGTTACCTTCAAAAGGAATAGGTTCATCGGGAATGATATTCAATTCCTCGGCAATCTTCTCAGCTGCCAATTTGATCGAATTTTTGTCTTCCATGTTCATGAAATCTATCTCCATAAGAGACCTTATGCTCGAGATCATGACCATTAATTCAGTTGGGGGTGTCTTGAAGTCTCCGTAAGAGGAGTACCAACCCAAATAGAAAGCACGGGGGATCATACTGTCGTCGCTGCCGATATAATTCAGAATCGTCTGGAAGATCATGTTATTTTGGCCCTTGATCGTGTCACTCAAGAATCCATGGGAGAACTGATAGCTGTAGTCGTTACTCGTCAGCAATCCTTTAGCGGCGCGAGCTTTCTTGGCCAGTTCCTGCGACTCGGGGTTGTTCAGTTCTGCGAGACTCTCGAGCGTCGATTTCACGGCCGAGTTGACGTGTTTGTTGGTGTCAACGTTAGTGAACTCTGCCATACGTTGCAGCATACTCAACGGAGGGTTGGTCTTCATCAACAGGAAGACAGCGGTGCAACGGACTTCGTGATTCTCGGCGGTGTTCAAGTAAATCTTGTACAGGACTGAACGAGCCAATTTTGGATTGGTATCGGTTAATTTGCCCAAAGCACTGACCATCAGAGTTCTTTGGAAGACGGTAACCGGTATTTTGCCTTCCAGGTAGGGCTCGAAGACGGAGAGGATCTTAGGATGACCGATGTTGCCCAGAGCCATGACGTAAGTCTGGATCTTTCGACTGTCGCCTATCTCGATAGACTTCTCTAGTTCGCGGCCCAAGTAGGGGATGTACACTTCTTTGACGGTTTGGTCGTGTTTAGGTGTGAGGCGGCCGAAAGTGTGGACAGGATAGCGGTTGTGGATGCTCTTGATGTTCACTTGGGACAAATCGACTAGCTCGGTGAACGCCATGAGGGCTGCTGTGTTGAGGAATGGCACGTCTTTCACCGCAGGGCTGGTGATCAGTTCCTGGGAAACAGAAAATTAAGAAAAACCTTAGTATACCATGGAAAGTTAAATCATCTTCGAGAATATGATTGTTAAAAAAAAAAGGGTTAAAAATTGTACTAATATAGAAGAATACTCACGAAGAAAGCCTTGATGTACTGAGCGGTTGGTGCACGAGCACTCTTTGGAATTCTAGACAAGACGTCTCCAGCCTCCATAGAAGTGATATCTTTCTTTTCGATCCAATTCTTGATGGTCAAGAACGCAGGTCCGGTACCAGCTTGGGTAACAGCGTCTCTGAACACCGCCCAGGAGTTCTGTTTCACTGCTTGGGTCTTGTCGTTCGATTTAAGCTCGTTGGGCGACAAATGTACAGTGGTCTCAACTTGGGATATTTGGTCCCTGTTCATGGTACGAATCAAACTGCACAGTATCGTGAATTTTTCGAGCGTTTCTTGGGTAGGAATGTTGCTTGGGTCTTCGAGCTCGTTAGCGATTTGAGAAACGAGCTCCTTGGCGGCCCCGATGACGTCGACTTTACCAGATTTTCCAATAAACTTGCCCTTGTAGCCGACGAAGTTGGGCAATAAAGGATTCTGCGGTGCATCCTCCAAAGTGGGCATAGGTTGCCAGAAATCGTTCTCCTCGCTGCTCGAGATCGAGCTGCTGGACGAGCTCGAGGAACTGGCCGCGAAGCTCCGCAACTTCTCTCCCTTCTTGATCGCTTCCTCGCTGGAACTGACCGAGCTGACGCTGTCCGAGGCCAAGATCTGGTTGGAGTTCAAACCTCCGGTTTTTTTCGACACTCTTCGGTTGTCGGCGTTCGAGAAGGGATCGTTGTAGACGTAGACGAGGTTGCCAGTGGACTCTGGATTGTTGACTGTAGGCAGATCGTTGGATATCTTCTTCACGTTTGCCAGGGTCAGGTTCATCCTGCTTACAACCATTCCATTTTGATTATCGAAGAACCTAGGGCTGACCAGCACCTTGCTCGTAGTCACCGACGATTGGATGGTGAAACGTTTCAGGTTACCCGAGACGATGATCCTGCTCGTGGAAGATTTCTAAAACAACAAACATAGCGCACAATTATTCTTACATTCATTCGGACATGTTACAGAATAATCCATTACACGGTTTACGTAAATTTTAATATCAAAATTCCGTTATATCAACGGTAACTATATTTCGGTCTGTATATTAGGAACATTTTTCATCTCGAGAGCACGGATAAAAAATTATAATTCAATACGAGGAATAAAATATGATCCCAGCAACTCACCGAAAGGAAATTTCCGTTGTCATTTGAACCAGGTTCCCACCTCACAAGTCCACTAATACCAAAATGATAATTAATCCTCTGGTCACAGTTTTTGAAGTTCTTCGTCTTCATGATATCGATATGGTGTCCGTCGTCCCTCAGTTCCGGTTTTGGCACCAATTCCGGTTGCAGATGGATCAGGTGATCGGGCAGGGGCATAACGTCGTAGAGAACCTCGCATTTCCCGCCCACGGAATCTTCCATGGCTCTGAACGATCCGTACGGCTGATCGTCGTTAGGTATCTGCATATCCTTGCTCTTTATCGTGTTCTCACCCTGACTGTCCACTTGCAACTGACTTATGATACTCTTCAGTATGTTGACCTCCCAGGTGGGAATGCTACGGTCCACGACTATGTCCCTGATCAAGCCGTGCTTCATCTTGATCTCGAACGGTTTCCCGGAAATGGGCAGATCCTGGAGCTCCAACATTTGGTCGGAGATCTCCGAGTCCCACCCTTCGGGCAGCGACTTGTGAATTCGAGCATACTGGCCGTTCGATACTTTCGCGGCCAATGTGCTCGGATCTTTGGTCTGTATCGTGAGCAAAGCTTTGATCAGAACGCCGGTGTGTCGGTCTGATAATTGGTCCAGACTTGTCAGTGTACGACTTCGTACTAGGTACGTGTACTCTTTGCCGACCTTCCAGCCATGTTCGTAGTTGGCTGAAACTGTTCCGGCTGTGGGAAAGAGAAGGATCGATGCGTTAGTTCGACGTCGATATTCTTAAAGGCTGTGGTTCGATACAATTTTGTTTTCCTAGAATTTATGGTAGGTAGTTAGCCTGTGGGTGATCATAGAGAGTGTTTGAGAGAATTGGTGGTAATCTCGGACGGATGAAGAAGGATAGCGACTCGAAGTAAAAAGTGGATGGAACAAGAATTTACGATCAAGATTTGTTTTTGATTTGTTTTTGATTTGTTTTTTACTTGTTTTGATAGAAATAGGGTAAAAGAAGTGGAAGAAAGGACACAGAGAAGAAAAATTCTTTGCGGTGTGTTTTTACTATCCCGATACATTTATAAATTACCATTTTTTAAAGCTTCCGGAAAAAGAAAAAAGAAAAAAACATTTTGATAAGAGGATATTGGAATGGATAGAGAGAAGCAAGCATAGATTAGTGTAAATGTATTACGATTATAAAACATTGATAAGAGAGTTGATTGAAAAGTTCAAGGGTTCAAGAAGATCGATTATTGAGGAGGAACAGCTGGAAGAGTGGTCTGACCAGAACTTTCACTTACCAAGCACTAAGAGCGTCAGAGGAAGCCACATACTGAAAGCCGTAGCGGAACCAGAAAGTAACGCCACATCAGACCAGCTTTGCATCATTTATACTTTTTATCCCGCCTAGTCAGCAGCTTGGATGATTGATAGAGAGAATTTCCACGAACTTGCTTCTTCGACTAGTGAAGCACGTAATCATCGATTTTTCTCCCTCTCTCTTTCTCTCTCACACACTCTCTCTTTCTTTGTCTTTCTTACTCTGTTTCTAATGCACTTCTTCGATTGATAGATAACTATCGTGTCGAATTTTGTCATCTCTTCGCGAGTCTAAATTGGTTCAATGCTATTGGCTCCGAAGGAATAATAACGTCGATAACAATATCTATTTCTTTAAAAACGATCGGCTAGGGAGGCGGTATTGTGAAACTGGAGACGTAATCGATAAACGTGGAATTGGAAAATTTTTATTAATAATTCGAGTTCTATCGACGGAGAACTTTGAGCCTCCGCTTTTGTTAATCTCGTTGAAATTTCAAGCTTAGATCAATATTGATCGGCTTCGGACAGCTTCGTTTCCAATTTTATTTTTATATCGGTGTAAATTTACCTTGGAAGACGTTTCGAAGCATTGCTGCAAAATTCGAATGAAATTTCTCAGGATATTCGTTACACTTTGAATTATTTCCTAAAGAATTATTTTTTTTAAAGAAGTTAATCAGAAGAAATAAAAAAAAAAATGCTTCGGCCGGTACCTAGATCGTTAAAAATATTTGTCGATTACAATTAACGTGCAACGATAATATAAAAAATATTGTCGCGAAAATCGAACGCAAGGAGACACGAGACATTAACGTTCGCTAATATTGCAATTCGTTAGAATATGCGAAATGCAGACGTGACTACACGTGGGGTCACGAGTTCACAGCGATTATATTTGACGAAGTCTAAACTTCCGTTGCATCCTACAGAATTCTAGAAGTATCTATCTCTTTATTTCTCTTCTGCATAGTCGCCACGATTTTTTTTTCTTTTTTTTTTCTCGCACGGAGAGAAAAATTTAAAGCACGTGGCAAACCGTTAACATTGATCCTATTACGAGAAGAAAAAAGAAACCAGTAAAGTCATAAATTATCGCGAAGATCATTAAAATTCACGAAATAGTATTGTTCCTTTGAATTAATTTCGTCGAGCAAATTTGGAGGAATTATTATCGAATAATTTAAACAGGAAAGGAAAAGTAATCGGACGAAGAAAATTACTAAAAATAATGTTTATTAAAATGTATTCTACAACGTCGTGTATTCATCTCGAGCTAATGTTTATTATTAATTAAATCTTGATTCTAATCTCATCTCTCTCTCTCTCTCTCTCTGTACACTTGCAATTCTTTTCTTTTTTTTTTATATATATATATATACATACACTGTTCCTCATTCCGATATCATGCACAACAAGTGTAACGATAATCATTCATCTCACGAACAATAATACTTTAAATATATATATCGCGTACAGTTGGCGCGCTTCATAAATATGTATATAAGATCAGCTTAAATTAATCGTTAATTAGCGCGAACGAGCAATGGCTTCCCGTTTTGGCGCGTGCTGTTGTCCGTTTCGACGTCCATTTGCGAAATTGTTGCCTTGAGTATCGTCGTCGTTGCCTCGTACTTCTAAAACGAACACGATTCATTGATTAATCTGAATTAATCTTCGCCTAAACCTTTGTAAACTACACATATCGCAGCTGTTGCTCAGAAATATTAACACGGGTCCGATTAAAAAACAATACAAGAAATTAGAAAAACTAACAGAAGGTGAAACTGATTTAAAAATTGAAGAAGTAGAAAATAACGAGATATTACAAAAGTAAATATTTAAAATATTAAAAAAAAATCGTAAAAAATTGCTCTCTGCAAACATGATATTAAAAAGTAATTTGGAACATCGATGATGGAAATATTGCTGAAAAATATTAACAAGGACCCGATTAAAAATGAATACAAAAAAACTAGAGAAACCGAAACAAGGTGAAACTGATTTAAAAATTGAAGAAATTAATAATAACGAGATACCACAAAAGTAAACGTCTGAAAAAAATGTTCGCAAAAAGTGACTATCTGCGAACACGATACAGTAATTTGGAACATCGATGATTATTCCTGAAATACTGATCGACGAAAGACGTACGCGACACCGATAAAGATGCTGCACGTGCTTATCTGTCGCGTTATCATAATCTCGGTGCAATGTCAGTCGTTCTCGTCCCATTCAGAAAAACAGATTGCACTTTGAGAAGTTACGACACTTCGTCTTCGGTCTTCGATCCTCGCGACACTTTCGCGCCGCGTAATCGCGTAACCTTACATCGTCATTTAACAAGAAGATACACCAAAAATCATTCGTAACTCCTAAATCGCAACCTTCTTCGAATTCATCGTAAAGTCGACTGTGCAACGATCCCAAAAATCCAACGTTACTCTCTGACAACGTTAATAACCACGAATTGATTTGTTTCGCAGCGTATTTGAAATACTCGTGTCGACACGCAAATTACATAGAGCCGATTGTAGACCCGATAATCCGAAGAAGAGTCGAAAAATCCAAATTTCCTCGAAGTAAAAGAAATAAAATTGTTTAAAAATTCTCAACGCATTAAAGAACTTCGAAAGATATCGTGAACCACGAATAATAATCACCTCTTCGACACCGATGTCCACTTCTTCGAGAACCTCGTCCAAAGTGGACACGAAATGATTCACATTCTCGATCGTGAACACCATCGGTGGTTTCAGTTTCAGGATATTGTCGTCTGGGCCGTCGCTGCTTATGAGCACCTTTCTTTCCTTCATCCTGGAGACCACGTGCTTCGCTTCAGCGGTCGCTGGAATCCTCTTGGTCCTGTCTCGAACAAGCTCGATACCGGCGAACAATCCAACGCCTCGGACGTCACCGATGATCTTCCGTCGTTTCGCCAATTTCCTCAGCTCCGTCATCAGATGCTTGCCGACTTTCAAGGCGTTCTCTCGAAGGTTCTCTCGCTCCATCACCTCCATCACGGCGTTCGCTATGGCACAGGACACTGGGTTTCCTCCGTACTGAAATTTAAGCAGAGAAAAACAGAATGGGTAAGTGTTTCTGTGATTTCTGTGATTTTCGTGTGGAATAAGTGATTGCTTTTAATTATTTGGACGACTGAACTGAAGTGAAAAATAGTGTTTCTTTTTCTTTTATAATTTCGCGATCGTCCTTTGGATTTTTTTGTAACAGTGTTATTATTATTATATATTTTTTTTTTTATGTATTTTAAAGATCGTCTGGAATTAAATTAAATGCTTCTTCGTTATAACGTAATAAGAGATCGAAAAAATCCGAATATTTCGATCCTCACCGTGTTGAAGTACTCGATTCCGGTGTCTTTGAAGCTCCCAGCAATGGCCGGAGTCGTAATGACCGCCGCCACGGGGTGTCCGTTGCCCATGGGTTTTCCTACGGTGACTATATCAGGAATCACGTCCTCGCCGTAAAGCTGAAAGGCCCACGTGTGACTGCCAACCCTTCCAAACCCAACCTGAACCTCGTCCGCGATGCAAACACCACCGGCTTCTCTGACGTGTCTGTAATTTATCAGCGATAACCAGACGGTCAATAATCGATCAACCATTCGCGTTATTCTTCCGTTGTCAAATTGGACGATTAGAGGAATATATACGTACTTGTACACATTTCTGAAATAATTGTCCGGCGGTAGAATTTGTCCGCCGACGGACATCAAACTTTCCGCGATATATGCACAGACGCCTTTTCCTTGGTTCTTTAAGTTCTGACAAATATTTTTCACATCGTTGGCGTACTTCACGCCGAGATCTTCCCCGGGATAGTCGACTTCGCTGTATTTTCCTCGATAAACGTCCGGACAGGGTGCCTGGAGACAGATTTCAAGAAAAATAATTCGTTTAAAGAACTTTGAATTATATGTTTCGTTGTCTTTGGAACGCGATTACTTCACTTTGCGTTCATTTTTCTACACTGAAATTTTATTTAAAAAATGGAAAAAATTATGGTTTTATTATAGGGTTTAACCTTTTGCAATTCTCATATTTTTTTAGTTTCACAGAACTATCGAAAAAGAATTGAAAATATCGCGGAAAGGAAACAAAGAAAGTTACGAATCTTTATTTGGTTTGTTCTGGAATAAAAAGAAACGCTTTTGATTCGAGGCAAGATACAAGATTGAACTTAAAACGTAAAGGATTAAATATTATTTCAATGCTTCTATTTCGATAAATATATCTAATCGTATTAAAAACACAGTCAAAAGCGTTAACGCGATAAGAATGAATTTTTCTTACCACGTGAACCCAGTCTTTCTTTCCGGGCCCGTTCGGCTTGTTGAACTTGTACGGCGAAATATCGATCATCGAGGTCAAATGGCCGTGATAAGCACTAAAAGCAAGAAAGAACAACGTTGAACGACAGCTGCTTTCAGCCACCTCAGCACTGTTCTATCAAGCTTTAAACTCTAAGCGCCATTTCAGTGTGATCCTCTGTGCGACGACGAAGCTAGATCAAAGAGCGTCTCATCCCTTCACATTCCTGAAAAATGTCATTCTCTTCTCTTCCGTAGTCACTCAACGGTCGTTATCGTTAAGAAAAAAATAAAAAAATAAAAAAAAAATAGAAATAAAAGAAGAAAAGATTGTATCGTGGCATCGATTTACAAAATGGACGACGCCTCAACGCGAACACACGCACGCTTCTCACACATTGTGCCAGCTTCCGCATAGATAGCCAGGCAAAAGGGAGCGCAGCTGCCTTAATGATGTAAGATTACGTTATCAAAGGACCTTATATCATGAGATGCAACTATTCACAATGGATCACTTGCGAGGCGAGGTATGAGTACAGAGAACATTAAGGCCAACACAGCTGCAAAGGGAACGTGAGTGAATGATGGAGCTATTAACCCTAGGAAACCGAACTGTTGGAATTTTAAATGCATTTTCCGTCCACGTTAAATTTCATTTTTTCTCTTTCGAGCAATTAAATACAATTGCTTTCTAAAACAAAGGTAAATTATTAACGGAGAAAATTAAAGGTTTAAACTTAGTGGACGTTTATTTCTTTCGCTTCTTTTTTTAGCTTTCCTCGGCCTTCCTAGGGTCAACGCGTGCTGTCGAAGATATCGTCACGTATTTTGTACTTTTTAATCCGAGTTTGATTAATCGTTGAAACTTGATTAATAGCTTTCTGTGTCTATTAAGCTTGTGAAGCTTAACACTTTCGCAGCCGATAATTTGTTCATCGCTTTTTACAAATTGGAAGTCGAATATTAAAATTCTATCAGTTCTATCGTTGAAATAAGGAAACCTGAACAGACAAGGTTCCTTGAAATATTATGTTTCGTAATTAATCATTGCTCGCAATTAAATGAAATTTTCGATTAAACCGAATTCGTTGAATTTACAAGTCGAAACTCGTTCCAATATTTTACACAAACGGCTGCAAATGTGTCAAACTTACTTTCGCACGATACGTTAAACCTATTAAATCCTGTGGAGCTTAAAATAATTATTCACGCTTGTATCCAAGTTTCTGAATTTTCTGTTCAAATAAATCCGAATTTTCTCTTAGATTCCTCTATTTTGTAACAGTCCTATCCCATTGAAGGCCCCGAAAATCAATCTTCACCCCCGCTTTCGAGTACCAAGGTACAAAAATTTCCCTTTCATCGAGAATCTTTAATCATTCGAAAACCGTGACGATATCCTTCCCAACACGGCCGCGCGTTTAACAACGTAATCTCACTTATCACAATTACTCGACCCTGTTCACCCATTCCGTTCACAACACACCCCTCGATTCGCTTCTTTTCTATCAACATTCATCTATCCCCAATGGCGTCCTCCTCAGGCTTGGATCCACTATATCAGGATATAAAATTACTTTTCTTTTTCGTTCCCAGTTTTATCCCAATTCCTTCGCTTCTTGTCGTGTTGAATACATGGCATACATCGTGTGGTACGTACATACGTGTCACCTAAAACGACAATAGCTTTATGTGACTGTGGCGACTGTGTGTGTACGGAAATTCGTCGATCGATGATCAATGACTTCTTTCGATGAGTTCGTTGCCTTCCTCGGCTCATACCTTCTTCCGTGTGTTTCACGTTCGTTAAGTGGCGTATGAACGGCTGTAAACAGGCAAAAAAGAAAACCCACACGATTAGTCGGCTGTCGAGTACAAAATGGTCTGGCTGAGAGATCATCGTAGCCTGAAAAATGATCGATGTTCCTATCGCCTTCGTTACTCTAGTCGGAACGCATCGTACGGGCTACTCACTGAATTTTGTCGTGACCGAAAGGGAATACGAAGGCTACCTGGAAATCGAGACACGTTTCACGAGGAAAAGAAGGAAGAACGTTTCGGTTTCGTTCGAGGAACGCCGCATTTTGTCGGAAAAGCCAAAAGCAGTGGGGGAGTCCTGTTGGGTAACTACGATTTCGCTCCTGTCACAATTTTTCTTTCTTTTTTATTTTCGTTTCATAGGAGATTAAAATATCTGTTTAAGAAGAATATGAATTATATTTTAGAATTCTTTAATCAGTGTCGAAGGACGAAATCGTGGTACTTTTTGGTTTTTTTTTTTTCTTCTTTTGGTCTAAATTTTTTTCTTTTTTTTTTTTTTAGCAAGGCTATTTTTATTTGCTAGTCGGTTTTCAGTAGGATGACTTACTGATCGAGAGTGATGATGTCCTTGTTGTTGGTGTGAGTCTGAGCGAGACGGAGAGCGAGATCGTTGGCCTCGCTGCCCGAATTCACCAGGAAACAGACGGACAGTGGTTCCGGAAGTAGAGAGGTCAGACGCTGCGCACAGATCACTAGATTGTCGTGGAGGAAACGGTTGTTGGTGGATAGAAGAGCCATTTGCTCTTGGCCCGCACGCACCACCGTTGGGTGACAGTGACCCACTGTAAGTTTGTTTATTTGTTTCGTTATTTATTGGTACTGATTTATAAAAATGATAATAATTTTCCTATATCGTCTTGTGTATTGTATTCTTTCGCTAAGAATTTTGCTAATTATTTTGATGAATTTACGGTTCCTTTTATATTTTTTTTTATTTTATTAAGAATTTTCTTGATAATTTTGAGTAATTTATACTTCCTTCAAAATTTGTTTTATTATATTAAAAATTCTGATAGCTTTGACCGGTTTATATTTCCTCTAAAATTTTGTTTATTTCATTAAGAATTTTTCTCAGTAGTAGTTTCACCGACTTACGTTTCCTTTTATCTATTAATTTTCAATTTTATTCAAAAGTTTTTTAAGAACATTTGACGTGTGTTTCCTCCTCGAAAAGATTTATATTTCACTAAAAATTAAAGTTTCTTGAAATATTCGAGCAAGCTAATATCTTCCATAAACGTAGCACCTTTTTAAAAGTGTACTTGACATAGTGAATCGAATAAAGTGTGCAAATAGAAGATGAAATATTTGAATTAACACTTTCTCGTACCATGAGCAACATTGTTAATGCAGTCCAAGTAGCGATTTCCTCTCTCGTCGTACATGTACTGTCCTTCAGCTCGGACGATTTTCAATGGGTTCGATTTGTAGAACAATTTGCACGCTTGCCTGCAAGACGATTATTCCTCGTTTACACATGGTTCGCGAAACGGCGGATAAAAACGTACGATTAATTTAATATTTACCCAATATGACGCTCTCGAAGTCTGAGCGTCTCGGATTTAGGCATCTGTTCTAGAGATTCGGCCATGTTTGACGATTTTGTGCGAGTTCTCGATGAAACCCTGAGAAATTGTAACAATAATTTCAATACTCAATGATACACCGTATATAGAAATATATTTCATCCTGTTTCTAATTCATTTAAATTAAGAAAAACATTTAATTAAAAAATTTAACAATCGAGAGAACTCGAAAATGAAAAAAACGTAAATTCTTCTACCACTCTTTCAATCAACCCTCTATGACCAGAATTTTATTTTCTTACGACAAAAGAAAATTACAATTGATTGAAACTTTTTGTTTTTATTAATAAATACCTCGATTGGCGTCGGTAGAATAATCTACGAATAAAATATAATAGTGCAACGATAAGGAAAAAAAATTTCGTCATATGTCGTTACATGACGTTGCAGAGAATTAAAACAATTTTCCGTCTCTCAAAAAAATTATACGAAAATACGAAGCCGCATCTAAAGTGATAATGTTTCCGTAGAAGCACGGATATCGACCATTTTCCCATGGTACAAGTAATTTTCCATCGACTGATAAGTACACATGATCATTACACGAAAGTAGTACTTCTGTACATTCTTTCGTCCATAGTCTCCCATGTCGAGAGATACAACGTGTTCGTATTATCAATTATTATAAAATTCCAAACCAATGAAGACCTTTGCAGAAAGAATTTTGCAATAAACGCGAGACTTCGATAAACATTAGAAAAAAAAAAAAAAGAAACAAATTACAAAAGATCTTCGGATATATATTTTTTTTATTTATGTATAGGCTTACCAAAGAAAATTCGCGAGATTAATTAATAATAAAAATAATAATAAAATGAATTATAAAATTAATAATAAAATTAATAATAAAATTAATAATATATTTTACGTCAGATAAAATTCTTAAATAACTTTCATCTAAGATAAATATCAAGGCTCAAGCGGCAACGTCTGATAACCGCGAGGAAAAAGGAAAGCCGAATAAAAAAAGAAAAAAAAAAAAAAAAAGAAACGAGAGAGAGACAGAAGGCGGAAAAGGTCTCGAAGTCATCGCTAAACGCCCACGCGTCACGAATGGGGAACGGAGTCAGCGGGATCGTACCTGAACTCGTGTGGTAATCGTAAAGTATCACGGTTCCTCGACTTCTGAATGCAGCCGTCAGCTGAGTGCCGCGACCTACTCCGGTGACGTCATATATAGAGCGTTGCCGATTGTCAAGCGGGATAGTGGGAGGTAAAAGACTGCGCGCGCATTGTCCTCTTCGCCCCTGAAGCCCCACCACTCTTTCCCCTAGAGCTCGCGGCGTAGCGGCGCGCGTATGCGTACGAAATCTCGATCAAACGAAACTCCTGTTCTTTTTCTTTTTTCTTTTTTTTTTCGTTTAATTATCGAATATTTTTAGCGTCCCTCTATCTGTGCACCGCGTGCGCGTACGAATTGTTGTCGATTGTATAAAAAGGTGGTAATCGAGAGGAAAGAGATGACATGAGACGGAGATGAGATCGAGAGAGGTGAATTGCTGGGGATTTTTTGGTACCGCGTATTTTTAGCGTCCACGGTGGGATCGGAGAGGTTGATGACTTAGATTTGGGAAAAGAGACATGTATCTTTTATTTTTTTATTTTTTTTTTTTTTTAAGCGGTTTTTGGTGATCCTTGGTGATACTTTCTTAAATCTTCGATATGGCGGATAATCGTAGCGTAATATTGTTAGAGAGCGTCAAAGATCGGCAAGAAAATGGATGGAGAGAATTTGTTGGATACGCGTACTCTCTGATAAATTAGTAATCGTTTTTCGGAGTGGATAAAAACGAGCTAAATTTCATTGCGTGATTATACTAGGTTGTCCCGAAAATTTCTTTCGTTACCTTCACGCAGTGATTTCGTTTAACAGCGTTTATACAAACGTGCAGTCTCCTTTGTTAAACGAGAGATGTAGGAAGATAATAGAGCAAAGTGTATGCTACATAAAAGAATAATATCTCGCAAAACATGAAATATTATGCGTCCGTTACCTAATAACGAAACGAAAGAAACTTTTGTGACAACCTAATACTTGCTGTATTCTGAGGCTGTCGATCGTAGCCGACGCGCGGTTGTACAATTTTTTAGAGTCGTCGATTAAAATTTACTAAAATCGATTAAAGAGAGCGCGGTGTAATGTAAAAATAAGTAATAAAAAAAAGAAATAAAAAAGATTGAAAACGAAGTTGATACTCGTAGAAGTATACGTATAATAGGAACTTAATTTTCGTGCATCACCCCGTCCTCGATTTCCCCTGTTCCTGCAAGAGGAAACGCGATAAACAACGATTTATCAAGCGAAACAAAGTTGAAGCAAAATTGCGCTGAAAGTGTGCGGAATTATGCAACGGCGAACGAGGAAATTAAAATAGAACGATTACAACGACCCTGTGGAGGAAAAACACGGCAGAACCATGACCGTTGCATTGAGCGATGAATAAAAATTCGCGATCGGAGGACATCGTGGCGAAGCTTTAGCGGAATTAAGAATTCTACGCGATACGTATGATTTCTAATAGAATTTAATACGATGCGATGTGCAAATAGGAGGACCGAAATAGAATTACCTCTTCGACCGTGACGATCGCGGAGGCGCGGAATCATTTTGTCTCGCGACGATAAAATTCAATTATCGTTGTTAACAAGCTGCGCGCGTTAAATATATTACAACAAAATAGCGAATAGTACGGTTGCGAACGTTATCGGGAAGAAACAAATTGATTAGAGTAGCAGAGATGGACAGCAGTGACCAATTCTGTTTCTCGGAATCGCGATCGATTGCTATTGTTATTAACGTATCGTTATCGCGTTACATAAAACAACATGTCACTATCGAGTTGCATAAAATTATCGTGTTTCGTGTTATTCGAGATTTCGGATAAATTCTTCCAACATGTAAACACGATCGCGTTGTGCTATTAATTGACGATCGTATTTTCTATTAACCCGATGCACATAGTTGTTTCTTGTTAAGAAATCCAGTCAGTTCTTGTTTTAAACAAGCTTTCATTGAACCCACGTTACGATAATAATATCGGAAAAAAACTCGATAACCGGTCTTGAGCAGATAGACGGTACACTGGTGTGTTAGACTTTTTCAAAAATCGCGAGATAACGATAGCGTGTGACCTAAAATGGTTCAAAAAGTGGCAGAGCAAAGAGAAACGATAAAAAGTTAACGAAAACAGTGTTGCGATTAAATTGGAACGTCGCGAAGTATTTTTTCTTTTCTTTCTTTTTCTTTTTTCTTTTTAAGCTTACAAAATTTATAAATCCTATCGAGTTTCTTATGTTTCTCGAGCCGCTTCAGTTTTCATCGAGTTTCGTTTGAAAAACGATTTCAAGAAATTCGTGCCATTTCTTAAAAGTTTCTGAATTTTAACGAAACTTTTTAGTTTGATAATTGATCAATTAATAAGCGTGTCAATGACCTGGTTAAACTCGTGACCAATTATGTTGGCTTTACGATGAAATCTGACTAGCATTGCGCGGACGCGCGTTTTACGAACAGGTAGCCATTGATTTGAAGCAATTGCTTGAATTTCAGATTGTTTTTTCAACTCCTAAACGCGGATACTCCCGAAGTCTAAAGAATTCCTGCGAATTCCTGCGAATTTATCAATTGTTACAAGTTTTCGTTAAAACAGAAATCGAAGAACTATCGCGAGTTGTTTTACAGTCACGCGTCTTGAAATTCGGATTGAAACTTGAGGCGAGACAAATATTGAACAGAATTTTCATTTCTTAACGGAGCTATGTCTGAATTTTAGAAGAGCTTTCAGAATTTTGTCTTCTAATATTTTCAACAATGCGGGTTAATATTTGCGACCAGATTAACTGTGCAATCAGATAAGTTGTTTCCTCGACGAAAACACGTAACGAATCGAGTCAACTCGATCTCTTTGTTTTGCGACGAGAGAAAAAAGAAAAAAAAATTCCGAACTAGGAAATGAATTTTACATAATTGAACGCCTCCGTTCGCAATCCTCCGTTCGAACTGTAACGATTCAACGATCAGGAACAGCGCGGCAACGTCTTGGACTTAAACGAGGATTCGAAATTGTATTTTCTTACTTTCGTTATTCTCAGCGAGGATTCGGACAGGTTTGGACGTGGTTTTGAAACGCAAATAATTTTTGGAAGCTTGTTTTGTAAACGAGCGTTAAAAAATACCATGATCGAAGCTCGTTCTCGGTGAGAGTCACTGAAGCTCGCATAGCTATTGATAGTTTCATGCAAAGCAGGCCGACCTCGCGTATAATAATCGCCTGACATTGGCATCGTGACTGNCTCGAGCCGCTTCAGTTTTCATCGAGTTTCGTTTGAAAAACGATTTCAAGAAATTCGTGCCATTTCTTAAAAGTTTCTGAATTTTAACGAAACTTTTTAGTTTGATAATTGATCAATTAATAAGCGTGTCAATGACCTGGTTAAACTCGTGACCAATTATGTTGGCTTTACGATGAAATCTGACTAGCATTGCGCGGACGCGCGTTTTACGAACAGGTAGCCATTGATTTGAAGCAATTGCTTGAACTTCAGATTGTTTTTTCAACTCCTAAACGCGGATACTCCCGAAGTCTAAAGAATTCCTGCGAATTCCTGCGAATTTATCAATTGTTACAAGTTTTCGTTAAAACAGAAATCGAAGAACTATCGCGAGTTGTTTTACAGTCACGCGTCTTGAAATTCGGATTGAAACTTGAGGCGAGATAAATATTGAACAGAATTTTCATTTCTTAACGGAGCTATGTCTGAATTTTAGAAGAGCTTTCAGAATTTTGTCTTCTAATATTTTCAACAATGCGGGTTAATATTTGCGACCAGATTAACTGTGCAATCAGATAAGTTGTTTCCTCGACGAAAACACGTAACGAATCGAGTCAACTCGATCTCTTTGTTTTGCGACGAGAGAAAAAAGAAAAAAAAATTCCGAACTAGGAAATGAATTTTACATAATTGAACGCCTCCGTTCGCAATCCTCCGTTCGAACTGTAACGATTCAACGATCAGGAACAGCGCGGCAACGTCTTGGACTTAAACGAGGATTCGAAATTGTATTTTCTTACTTTCGTTATTCTCAGCGAGGATTCGGACAGGTTTGGACGTGGTTTTGAAACGCAAATAATTTTTGGAAGCTTGTTTTGTAAACGAGCGTTAAAAAATACCATGATCGAAGCTCGTTCTCGGTGAGAGTCACTGAAGCTCGCATAGCTATTGATAGTTTCATGCAAAGCAGGCCGACCTCGCGTATAATAATCGCCTGACATTGGCATCGTGACTGACAAATGAGACTAGAGTCACTTAGACTCGTATTTTTATTAACTAAACGATCTAAGAATATATTTTTCTATTTTTTTTACCTTTTTCTTACAATTTTTTCTTTTCTCCTAATCGTGGTAATTATTTCTCTTGGGGATACTCGGTTATAGATCGTTGATTTTTTGTTTCAATAATTACGAATTGAACGTTCTTTTTTCTTTTCTTTTTTTTCTTTTTTGCTTTAATCCTTTTGGTTAAGATTCCACGATCGACTTTCTTCTTTTTCGATCGAAGTTTGCAATGGAAAGTTTCTCGACCGTTTCCATCGTTATCATTGTTCATGATAAATGAACGTAAACGATTCCGTTCATCGATCGCTCGTGCGAATCGTCAAATATAACACCTCTTTCGCAAAACAGGCAAGAATCTGAAACGAAAGATATTAAATAAATTTTATTTAATATCTGGTGTATTTAATTGCCTCGAATTTTCACCGAATTCTTTAAGAAACGAGATTAACTAGTTTGAAGAAGAGAAATAACGTTCAAGAAATTAATCTTATCTGTGCTATCGAACACGCGTGTACATTAACTTAGACTCTATAATTTCCATACAACAATAATCTCATTTGCATTATATCACTTCATCCACAAATTATTTTCTTCGAATAACTTTGTTCCTGATAAAATATTAATTGCTAAAAAAATTAGTTAAAATCGCGGAACACAATATCGTTTATCTAATAAATAGAATTTACCAATTTCCTAAACGATGTTAAAAAATAAAATAATTTTATTGATGAACTAGGTTGAAACGCATATTATTATTTTTGATAGAAGAATTGTTTCCGAGATAAATTTATTCGAATCACAGATTTATTCAGTAAATTGTACAAATTGCAAAGATTCCAGGACTATATTAGATAAACGAATTTGTATTTTGTTTCATTACATCAATGACAATCCTCGTAAGTCTCCCACGTCAAATTTCAGCGAGCTTTCACTCGTACCATCTTGGAAAGTTTCCATCGCACGCTCGATTATCGACGTGCTCGTTTTCGTTCATCATTCTTATCTGCAGGCAACGTTTCACGTTTCCCATAAAACACAAATTTTTTTCATTTCTGACGTTTCTCTGTTTGAGTAATATGTAGTCGTTGAGTCTAACAAGCTGAACCTCTTTCGCTAAAAACATTTCAGTACTCTGAGAAAAATATGAAGTCGCTTTTGTTAACGTGAAAATTTTTTTGTTTCATACCAAAGATGAAAGAAGTTTATTTATTTGAATAAGATCTAGATCTTATTAGAGAGAATTAAAGATCAAATCTGTAAATCTCTTTCAGCGAAACGAGAGCGTAATATGATCGGAAAAAGTCCGAAAACATTTGAATTGATAAAATAAAAAAAGAAATTTGTGATCGAATTTGTTAGAAATTTTCTTTCAGCGAAACGAGAGCGCAATTTGATAAAAAAAAATTCGGAAGATCATAGCACGATTAACACTACAACTACCGAATAAAGTTCTTCCAATAAAAATGAAAGAATACAAATTTTATGAATTTTATGAATTTTATGAATCTACAATCATGTATTTTGCGAAATTTTCCATGATTTTTTATAAAAAAACATTTACAAAGAAATGTTACCCTCACCATAGGTATTTTTCCAAATACCCATCGTTTTGATTCCTTTGCTACAAATAAATAAAAATAAATCTACTTTAATCGCCGGTAGTTTTATCGTTGAAAAGAAAATTAAAGATCGGATCAGTTAGAAATTTAGTTTCAGCGAAGCGAGAGCGTTGTTTGATGGAAAAAAATCGAAAGACCGTAGGATTAAAATAAAAAACCAAAAGTACACATGTGTGTCGGTGTCCCTGAAGAGATTAATTCGTTGAAAGGACGAGCGTTCGAATTTTTCCCTGCTCTCGGTGCAAAGATAAAATCGAAACAGATCTCGGAGATCCAAGCGCGGAATCAACGATGATAGCAAACAATGACGAGACAGATTTAGGGGAAACGTGTAGAGCGACACGTGCCGCACGTGGACGATAGTGATACGCACGTGATAGCTGGTATCAGCCGGCTAATCCGCTGATAGCTGCCGCGACCAGCCTCCAGTGATCTATTGTAAATAGGAACGAGCGCGGATCGATAAAAATCCTGTGTGTGCAAACGGAAGCGGAAAAAGAAACGGAATACTTCTGATTAAACTGTCGCCAGTCATTGATTTCTTTTTTTTTTTTTTTGAGCAATTTTTTTTCAGAGGATTCCATGCAAGAATTTTGAATTTTAATCAGCTGGAATGATATTTGCATTTTCTTTGTTCTGGATTTGATAGCAATTTTTTTAAGACCATGATTTATGTTATTCCAAAGAATTTTTATACTCAAGTTTACTTTTCTTGTTTTTTGAGTTATTTTTGTTGCATTTTTGTTGCGTACGGGGTAGATTTGTGTAAGTTACTGTTTTAAATGTTTTTGAAGCTCTATAGAATATAATTCTGCGAGTAGTGTATTTGTTGGGACTATATGATAGTGTCTTTTGTAATAAATAAATTTTCTGTTGCTTCTATCGCTCCGAACATAGAGAGTAATTTTCGTTGCTCCATTTTGTATAGTAAAATCTTCCTCGGAATTTTTCCCAATCTTTCTTCCACTCTTCGTTGTTGCTTATGGAGTATTTATGTTCATCAAACGTATAATTCCGTGTAATAATTAAAAGAAAATAATTCAGGGATGTCAATCAGGAACGAGACACAGTTCGTAGCGATTATTAATTTATAACAACAAACAAAAATAAACAAAAAAATGAACCAAGTATCTTTTCGATACAAAAGTCTTTAATTAACTCTTGCAACTCATCCAAGTACATATTTTTAGCAGGGAGTAAGCTTAATACGCAATTGTGCTTCGTATCTGTCGAATGATACGCAATATTAGAATATTAAAAGAACGTATGAGTCCCTCTAATGAATTGCTACTGTGCTCGACCAAAGAATTCTCCAAACTAGGCCACCGATAAACAATCTAAGCGTCTGTATGAACAAAGATCGCATTCCAAGCGTTTTTTACCATAACTCACGTCGCTAAATTATGATTAAGTAATCATTAAACCAGGGGGAATAAAACAGGATCATTAATAATTCTACTCACTTCCTATCTAATCCGTAACAGAAAAAAAAAAGAAAAAGAAAAAATCACGAGTTACTTAATTACATTTTCTTGAGGGTTTCCACAACTCAACTGTATCTTTATCACCTTTTGCTTTTTTAAAAGTATTTCACAGTAGCGAAAAGGAGTCGAAACTAATTTTAAAAAATCATTTTATTGAATCTCTTCTCCATCGTGGGTTCTCTTACGAATAAATTATTCTTTTTGCATTTTTTCGTTTGATAAAGAAACAAAAAAAAATTACGAGTTACTTAATTAAATTTTCTCAAGAATTTCCACAGTTTAATATACATTTTTACCACCGCGAAAAGTTTGATTTTGCTTTTTTAAATACTGTGAAAAGGAGTTTTATTTAATTTTTCTTTCGGTCATGGGTTCTCCTATGAATAAATTATTCTCTTCGCATTTTACCTATTTGATAAAAAATAGTACGCATTAATTGGTCGCCTATCGCTTGATAACGCAGTCTGGCGCCTGGATAACTATCTTCCAGGTCATGTTTCGCGTCGGTTACCGAACGGTATGCAAATTGCAAATTGTTTTGCAAAACTCCATTGGCTAAACGGTCCACTCCCCGGCAAGATTGTGCGTTCTGCTTGCGTCAGAGGTCACGCCATGCGTATCTGTTCATTGATAACGCGTTTTACGAAGCCACAGATAATTGAAAGCCGAACGAACTCAACAGTGAACCGTATGAACCTGGTCAACGATTTCAGAACGCTGGTGAATGGCCGTTCGTCGAGCGTTTATCGAATATTCTACGAATGAATAAGCGAAGGCTACGAAAAAGGTGGAAAAAAGGACGTTGGTCCATTTTTTGTCATCTTCGAACATCAAGACGCTTGATTTATAAAATACAGAAGAAATAAAGGAAGAAACGTATCGTTCGAATAAATACTTTTGTTTTGTACATTTATATTTGAATTTTACCAAAAATTTGCAACCTAAATGGAATTTTTAATTTCAATATTTTTCGTTCAAACTCAAACAGGATTGAAACGTTCGCTTTTAAACCTACTCAAATCTTCAACCAGTGAGAATAGGATTAGATCACCGCGTCAGGGTGTTACAGCACGATTACATCACACCACAATCTTTCAATAACGCCTCAATTTATTGATAACGCATAACAGAGATTGATAGTTAGGGGCATACTAATTGTAAGGTGCAGAGTTCAACTGTTCCCAACCGCGACTGTATTTATCCGACATATCACCGTTACAAAATTCTCCAGTTCGCTCAACAAACTATTATTAAATTATTATTAAATTATTATTAAACAGCGATACAACAGAAAGACGAACTCTCTCAGAACAGATACACCCCATTGGTCTTTTCAATCTATCAGATGTGACACTTCGTTGAACGTCACTTTTATTCTCGTTCATTAATTACGGAACAATTACGTGTTCTACAAAGTTAATTAACTTTTTTTATCGTCTAAATTGGAGATAATAAAACAATGAACACGTGAGTTAATGAACAGAAAAATATTTGAAAGGAAAAAATTAATTCCACTGAAAATTCGCAGTCGGTAGGACTCGAACCTACGCTCCCAGAGGGAATCTGATTTCTAGTCAGACGCCTTAACCACTCGGCCACGACTGCTTCGGTATATGCAACACAAAAATCTACAGTTTTAGGTTATACTTCACAATTAATTAAAAATAACGACATACTTGTTGGTTTAAATAAAATTGAAAGGATACATATGTTATTGTAAAATATTTTAATACAAGGGATCAAAAGAATGATAAACGAAATTGAATATATGGTTGTTTCCGTCGGAAAGGAGAAAATGAAGATTAATTTGTGAAATCAGAAATTGTANTATGTTATTGTAAAATATTTTAATACAAGGGATCAAAAGTATGATAAACGAAATTGAATATATGGTTGTTTTCGTCGGAAAGGAGAAAATGAAGATTAATTTGTGAAATCAGAAATTGTATTTCAGTGGATCGATACAATAGAAAGATAACAGACGAAGGACGCAATTAGAAATTGAAATTTATTTAATAGACATTATAATATATTGATTAGCTACGTTAATCAAATACAGCGGAACCAAATGACTTGCTTCGTACAATTTTATTCGTATCTATTCGGCTGAAAGAAAAATAAAAAAAAAAAAAANCTCAATTTATTGATAACGCATAACAGAGATTGATAGTTAGGGGCATACTAATTGTAAGGTGCAGAGTTCAACTGTTCCCAACCGCGACTGTATTTATCCGACATATCACCGTTACAAAATTCTCCAGTTCGCTCAACAAACTATTATTAAATTATTATTAAATTATTATTAAACAGCGATACAACAGAAAGACGAACTCTCTCAGAACAGATACACCCCATTGGTCTTTTCAATCTATCAGATGTGACACTTCGTTGAACGTCACTTTTATTCTCGTTCATTAATTACGGAACAATTACGTGTTCTACAAAGTTAATTAACTTTTTTTATCGTCTAAATTGGAGATAATAAAACAATGAACACGTGAGTTAATGAACAGAAAAATATTTGAAAGGAAAAAATTAATTCCACTGAAAATTCGCAGTCGGTAGGACTCGAACCTACGCTCCCAGAGGGAATCTGATTTCTAGTCAGACGCCTTAACCACTCGGCCACGACTGCTTCGGTATATGCAACACAAAAATCTACAGTTTTAGGTTATACTTCACAATTAATTAAAAATAACGACATACTTGTTGGTTTAAATAAAATTGAAAGGATACAAATTTCAGTGG
Organism: Ctenoplectra terminalis; assembly: GCA_019453375.1. NCBI lineage: Eukaryota > Metazoa > Arthropoda > Insecta > Hymenoptera > Apidae > Ctenoplectra > Ctenoplectra terminalis. The sequence goes on from SMSQ01026050.1 coordinate 60,665, forward strand.
ATCGATACAATAGAAAGATAACAGACGAAGGACGCAATTAGAAATTGAAATTTATTTAATAGACATTATAATATATTGATTAGCTACGTTAATCAAATACAGCGGAACCAAATGACTTGCTTCGTACAATTTTATTCGTATCTATTCGGCTGAAAGAAAAATAAAAAAAAAAAAAAAAAAAAGTAAAATAAAATAAAACAAACAAATTTCCTCGAGATTGCAATAATTAACATCGATCGTAAAACCTCGATACATTCTCCTTTCGTTACATCCTGTCATTGCCTCGGCTTGTGAGAATAAAAAAAAAAAAAAAAAAAAAAAAAATTTTTTTTTTTTTTTATTTTATTTTACTTTTTTTTTTTTTTCTCTTTTTATTTTTATTTTCTCATCCAGTGAATGCAAGTCACAAGGAAGTTTTACAAATAGAATATGAACACTATATAATTATCATAGAATCTGACCAACAGCGAAGAGCAAAGTTTCACTCGCGACAGATTCAATGGAATGGATCGATAATTGTTTATCGAAACGCAACTTCGCAGGCTGTAGAACCTATTCGTTTCATTTAAAAAGCAAACACTACGATTACTCGAAATTATTTCGAATGTACATTTTACGGAGCATTGTTAAATTATTCTCTCTTCTCTTTTTTTTTTTCTTCTTTTTCTTTTTTTTCTTTTTTATCCTTTTTTATATCATATTACGTATATCTACGCGCCTCGAAAAATTGCGTTCGCAAGAACCTGCCGTGATAATATCCTAACTCCAAATATCTCCCTCGATTGAACACAGAATCGCATAATCTGCTACTCGCGAATCTAGACGTTGCTGAAAAAACCCAAAAGCTCTACTCGTTCCCTTCTTCTTCGTCCAATTTACAATACGAACCCGGTCTAAAGTTCATTAAATCAGCGTGCACGGTTCCTCTTCGTCCCATTCAACGTCCCCGAGACTTGTTCTCGAACGACGTCTCAATTTTCTTACTCGTGTATTTCTCAACTCGCTCGATACACGATTTAACGATCTTATCTTCGAGGTTACTTAAATTTTAAGTAATTTCAGTTTGCACACGCTTTTTAAGTAACTCGTCACGCCTATAATTACCGTAACGCGACCGCAAGTATATATGTACAATCTTATAGCTGTCGAGTGAATCGATCGTTAATTCTTCTTAAGACCAGAGCTACGAGATATCATTTTTTTTTTTCGCTTTTTTTCTATTTTTTTTTTTTTTTTTTTTCTTCACAAAATCGAGTTCACTCGCTGTTTCATTTATCTGTAATTAAAATGTCGCGCGTCGGACCTCGCGTCAACTACGAAGCTAGGTGCAACTCGAATTGCGATAAAGGGCTAGACGAAAATTCTAAAGTCGCGCCTCGATCTTGATTGAGAATCAGTATCGATGGCGTTGATCTACAGCGATTATTCGGCAATTGTCCGCGCGATTAGCGATACGAAAAAAAAGAAAAAAGTTTCGTCGATTCGTCCGCGCGCGAAAAAGAACGATCTGCGATTATTTACAGACACTGAGTTATTTTTTCTCTCTCTCTCTCTCTCTCTCTCTCCTTCTTTCTATCTTCATCCGACGTTCACGTACTATCGAACGACCAAATACTTCGAATCGAGAGGAAACTTTCCTTTTTTTCATTTTCTTCGAACTCTATCTTCGACTCCTCTTTTTTTTTTCTTTTTTTTTCTCTTTTTTTTTTCTTTTTTATTTCGAAATTTTCTTCTGCAGTTTTCGGTCAAGTGTAAAAATAGATACTTTGTCGCCTCCCAATATACATTTTTCATCTGTTTCTTTTCTCTCTTTTTTTTTTTTTTCTTTTTTTCTCGTCTTTTCATCTAAAACCGAGATACACAGTGGAATAGATGACGTTTCAGGAAGTGTTCTAAGAATATCCGAATGCTTTCAATAAATATAGAATCATGATAGTGATTTGTTTTTCGGGAATGAAACACTAAGCTAATTCATCGATAACCTAATCAAAAATTTTCCTATCGCTCTCGAATCCAAAATAGGTCAATCTTGATATTAAATATCTAACTTACAAACTCTGGTGTATAAATATTTTACTAATTATTACACCACAATTTGGTGAACCACGGAACATTCTCTGGACTTAGGACGCCGAGAGAAGCTACCTACGAATTTCTTTAAATCAATTTCACCCAAAAAACTCAACTGTTTTCTTTCACGTTGGAATTTATCCAAGCATAAATTTCGCGTATTAGATATTCATAAAAATCCTCAAGAATAACACAAGAGTATTCAATCTGATAAAAAAAAAAAAAAAAAAAAAAAAAAAAAAAAAAAAAAAAAAAAAAAAAAAAAAAAAAAAAAAAAAAAAAAAAAAAAAAAAAAAAAAAA
>SMSQ01026050.1:64031-87903 GCA_019453375.1 Ctenoplectra terminalis
TTTTTTCCTTTCTCTTTTCTCTTTTTTCTTTTTTTTTTTTTTTTCTCGTCTACGTGAAAAATGGGATCGTTAATCGCTAGTATCGTTCTCTAAATACTAAATAGGCTAGTAAGGTATTCTACGCCTAGTGATAATTGCTATTTATCAATAATCGTAATATGCACACACGCAGAGATGGGCCTAGAGCAAAAAAACTACGCTGCTTATCGATTAATTTTACCAACTAGATCACCGTACAATCGTAATTCGAAATTCTTTTATGTACATATACATACGGGGCGGTGAGCGTAATCAACACTCGAATCTCGTCGCCTATACTTAACAACATTGTTGGTGCGCAATTTTTCTTGTGGACTTGAAACTCAATCGGGGGATCGTTCTGATCGATCGATCCGAAGCGATAAACTCCAAGCATAGAAAATAATATTTTATACAATTATTTTTTAACGCTCTCATATAACTACGTCGAGGCGAATGGAACCGGGTTGCATCGAACAACGATCCCCCGAAATCGTGAAAACATTTTATCAACCATCAAATTATCGTTAAAATAACATTTCAAGCGACACGGTGTAAGATATGATATTGCTTAGAATGATACAGGGCTTTTGATGAACGATGAAAGAACGATGGGCCTGAACGCGGTTGTCATCTAATTAATAACATCTAATCCTGTAAAATTGTGTGAAACAAACTTTAATTCGAATAATTTAACTTATTTTACCAAACACTGTTTCAATTAATTCTGAAATTTTGTTTCAGCTTAAAGACCCGCTGATCGATCGATTTCTAGTTCGATCTTGTGAGCAACCGGAAGTAGCGGACCACCCCGTATACGAAGGACGACGAGCGAAAAAACGCTTTATCTTAAATAAATCTCGTAGCCTACGAACGCGAAACGAATTGTATTTACAACATTTCCGGTTGTCTGACCGTTTCGAAGTGGATGGAATTTACAAGAGTCAAGGCTCGTCTGTTGATTCTCTTTATTTCTTTTTTCATTTATTTATTCTTTTTTTTTCTTCATTTTTTTTCCTCACTTTTTTGAAGCAAGAAAAATAGGAAAAAAAATTAAGCGTTCGATTTGAAACGGTTCTATCGGGATCGAACGAATGATTCTTGTTTATTTAAAGACTCACTCTCGGACAATCTCGGACAAAATAGCTCGATGCAAAAAGAATCTTATCGTTGACGCATTAAATCATCAACAAAATTTATCTCGCGATTTTTCCATAGATCCACGATTACGCTAATAATAGTACGAGAAAAGGGAAAAACAATTGATTAAAATAGTTGATAATAAAATATCGAAGCATCGAATGATAAGAGAACAGAAAATTCGAAAGATTCTTTCCGCTCGCTCGATTAATTTATCTTTGCGAATAAATATTTTATTTCTGGCACTTCGTTGCGTCTCTCAAATTTTTGTTAAATTTTATTGACTCGACTAATTTTATTACCGATTCTTGTAATCTTGAATAAATGGAAAATCAGGAAATATTCAATTACGAAACCGGTTTTCGTTCGATTGGTTTGCTCGGAGCCTTAACTCTGAAAAAACATGAAACAATACTACGCTCTTAATGTTCGCAGTATCGCCCTAGAACACGTAAACCCTTAGATATTGCTTTTTCCATAACCAACGTCGCGGTATTGTTAATTAGTGGCAGTGCCATTTACTATTATTCTTTTCTCCTTCCTTCCTCTGGCAAATATACGTTGAGCCAATGCAATGGCCTCTTTCCATGTTTCTTTCTCTTATTATCTACAGACACGGTGCATTGAGTCGCTCGGCACTGTTTAAAAAATATATATATATATATTAATTAATAAAAAAAAAAAGCGGTATCATTTTTCTTTTAATTTTTAAAAATTAAATTCACGTCCTGCTATTCGATACTTTTTATCTATTTTCTCAAACGATTTCCGCAAGACATGTCGGTTGGTTGAATTTTTAAAAGAGACTTTGAACAATATTGTTCTTAAGCTTTGCAGATTTTATTTTTTAGTTATTTTAATTATTTTAGTTATTTTAGTTCAGACTCTATGTTAAACGAACGATAATTGACACAATGAAAATTATCTTGCAACCACCAAGTTTATTAATTGCGAAACATGTATCGCGATTAACCAAAATGATTCTACCGATTAATTGATTTTATGTACCGTTCAATGATTCGTGTTTAAGTCTCGTGATGGATAATGGGATATCAAGGATGAATAAAATTAACGTTTATTTCAAAGAAAATGTAACTGAACGTGTTTAAAACGACAGAAACAGAACTGAATATAGTCTGTCGGGGTACGCAGGTGGTAATTATCGGTTCTCATGTACTTCGTATAACGAGACGCAATGTGGATAGGTGGCTCGAGTTTGAGTCATCAACATCAGCTATAATTTTGCTTTATTTATACTTCAAATTATTTTAATTTAAAAATTACAGAGATCATTTTTTTCGTTCATGGATTGTCGGTAATGACAGGAAAAAAAAAAACGANAAGAGAGAAGAAAATTCTGATAGAGAACTAAAATATAATCGATAGCAAAGTAAATCAAGAGAAAAAAAGAAATTAATAAGTCGTGAAATTGGTATTGGTGGTGATGATGGTGGTTGTGGTAATGGTTGGACGAGATCGGTCACCATTTTAGGAAAAGTAAAAATTGTTCTCACTTTTTATATAAAAAATTTCTTCCATCGACGTTTCTTTTTTTTCGTGATTTAAGTAAAGTTCGTCGCTTACTTATATATTAACGAATAAGACCTTGTTCGTCGTCTCCATTATATAAATAGACGTCCATTATCGATACTTTAAAAATTTGCTTACTCGTTTACAAAAATAAAATAAGACGCGAGACAATTCATCCTATCTATGAATGAAAAATAAAATTTCCTATCTAATCGCGGCTAAAGACGTTCATCGAGTCTTAACTAAAATAAGAGAAAAAGGTTTCCGTGAGTGTCGAATCAACGATTCTCCCGTAGAATTCCAGTCGATGATCGCTCGTGTCCAGAGAAACCTGAAATTTTGATTTATCGATCCATCGATGCAGCGTATCGCTTCCACGTGTGTTTCGTCTTCTATTTTTTTCCCCCTTTTCTCGTATATATATATATATATATATATATATATATATATATATATATATCATTTATTTTTCCTTATTTTTTTTTTCTTTTTTTTCTTTTTTATTCTTTTTTTCAAACGCAGGAAAAAAAAATGGTGCCCTTAGCGATCGACGTACGCAACACGATGCGTCTCAATGCGTTACTACATCATATATAATCGTTTCTCGATCTTCCAGGAAACGGTCGGTGACGTTGAACTTGTTAATTGCAAAACCTGACGTCATTCCTTTTGCTCTCTGCCATTCACACGTATCGTACTCTTAATTAAAAGTATATTCGTCATACTCTCTCTCGCGCTCATGCTCTTTTTCTCTGTTTCTCTCGCTCTCTCGCTCTCTCCCGTTCTCTCGTTTTTTTTCTTTTTTTCATTTTTTCATTTTTCTTCCCGTTCAATCTGTCAGACACATTAACTAAAGTCAGAAAGTTATATTTCCCGTTCAGTGGGATCGATCCGTTTCTTCCTTAAAATCGGCGAAGATAAAAACCGATTATCGGCCGTCCCTAGCTCTGATGGTCCGATGGTCGTTCGAGATCGATGCCACTGTTGAAGTAACGGTCGTGCATCGACGATGCACGTTGTGGAGATCCTGTTCCAGCTTATCGAGGGTAGCCAGCCCGTGAACGCATACGACGCTCTGTGAATGAGGATGACAGGGATGCTGGTGCTGAAGCACGAGGGTTGTCGTCGTCGTCGGTGGAGGAGGTGGCGGTGGTGGTGGAGGGTGAGGGAGAGAGGTGAGCCACGTCACGCCTGGCTCCGCTCTGTGTCATTTGCCGTTCTGTTGTAGCGCAGCGTTAATTTGTGCCCACAGTTCTTTGGTACAGGATTGAGATCTGAAAATGAGAACATTTTTTTACTTTTTTAATATCATTTAGTTGTTTTCTTTAATGAAAGATTTTTTTAACGAAAGATAGAATAGGTTAAGAGGAATATTGTAAGGAAAATAGGAATTGATCCGTTGAAACACGTAAACTTTTAATTTGACAATTGTATCTAGTTACGGTGATGAGAAATGATACCTTTTAATGGACTGAAGCCGCTCCTTGAACTGAACGTGGCCCTCCGGAGTGATGTGGAACGCTGCTCTAGCTGCGCACACGACGTTTACGAAGTCTTCGTATTCGCCTGCTGTTAAATGGTACAGCTTTTGGTGCATACACTGAATGTACCTGAAATTCAGAATTAATACCATAGTTAAAGCAAAAAAGAGAATAAAATAGTAAAATGCAGTAGCGGCTCGTAATTCTTAGCAGTGTGGCTGTAGCAATAAAATTAGAAGAGATCAATATCGATTGATAAATTATATCGTTAATCAAATATCAATGATTTCGATCACTTCTAAATATAATGCAAAAGACATGCTATATTTAATAACGACGATAGTAAAATATGAATTTTCATTTTATACTAAAAGGACTGCAGCCCTACATATGAACGAGCCGTCACTGGTAAAATGAACTTGAAGAAACTAACATTTGTTGGCACTTGTGAACAAGCGGTGCCAAGAGAGCGGATCTCAAATGTTGAAGCACGAGAGTTGGATTATTCCTAGCCAGATAAAGTGCTGCTTCCAGTGCAACCTCGTGAAGGACAAAGGGACTAACGATACTGTTCACTGTACAGATGCAAAGTTGATGGAGGTACTGTGTACCGAGGCGCTTCGATATTCTCAATAACCATTTCACATCCTCTCCGTAAGGTGGATTCCGTGCGTACTTCGCTTGAGGTCTGTCATCGTGCACGCGGCGAGCTAAGGTTTCCAGCGCTAACATTCCAACGCGGTATGCCGCGACCAGAGCTCGGAGTTGCTGCTGGTTGAAGGGCTGTGTTTGTCTGTGAACCTGTATATAAAAAAAAATAAACGTAATTAATTCTCTGTAACCTTCTCATATCTGTATATATATATTTTTTACAATTTTTGATACAGATACATAGATTAAGTATCTAGTTAATCTTCTAAAACCGTAGAACGTTAACCCATTAATTGCCAAATTTTTCTTTTTTATTTTTGACTGGATAAGTTATATATATGCACAAAAAGTTGTGTAACGATATAATTGTATTCAAATTATGTTTTGTTTTGAAATTATTTGATATTGTTGAAAAAGTCCAAAAAAAACAAAAGACCAAGTAACTAACAGATCGTTACTATGACCTCTAAATTATGTACATTTATGTACTGTATTTCATTATAATATAAAAAACAAACCAAAAATATTAAGCTTCAAACATGACAATTTTGTTCCGTTCAACTTACATATGAATTTCATTTTCGATCGCTTGTCGTAAAGAAACGAAGCATAAAATACACACTTTCTGTTACACACAATATTGACAGATATATACAGAATGAAATTGTCAAGCGTACCAAATATATTTTTGGCGCCAAGTGGTAAACGTAAAATTTCAAAATCCCAAAATGAGGATCGTGGCAGCTAATGGGTTAATAAACTTAAAAAACACGATTAACTATTAGGTTGGAGCATATGAAATGTCTGATGTTATTAATAATTAACGGTAACATCGTGTCATTTTTTCACGTTACCAATTTATAAAATTTCCCGCGAATTATTTTCTATCGATGCTTTCAATGCATCGTTATCCACTGACGCTTCGGGTCTACCACTCATTTTGTAGAGATTTTTAGAACAGAATTTTACGAATTAACACTGAACTTTTCTCTTGTTTACAATATTATGTCTAAACGCTCCGTTTATATTCTAAGCGATTTTTTTAGCATTATTGTCAAGTTTGTATTCGTATAAGAAAATTATACGAATATGAATAAATGTTTAAAAAGTGGCTAAAATGGACAATTTAGGAAAAAGTGTTGCGAACATAATATGACTCTGATAATAGATAATCTAACTGTATAAAAGGTTGTCTCATAAACAATCATACGGTGGAAACAGAAATACAAATATTTACACGTAATCAAAATCTGACGTTTCATATGCATCAACCTAGGTTTAATAAAAATATATATGAAAAACCAGTATGGTTAATTAGAGCAATTGGTCTTAGAACATTCTAAACACTAACTAAACTTTAAGTTACAAGCTTATAAAAGGTTAACTTCTCTGAGATAACAGATAGTTACCTGCGGTTGAGTTCTTACAGTGGATATTATAGGCTGTGCCTGGACCAGCGCGGAACCAGGCATGTTGTTCTGTCCAGGAATGGGTCCCGTCACTCCTGCTTGAACCTGAAAATAATCACGATACGCTCGAACGTTGTTCNTATATTCTAAGCGATTTTTTTAGCATTATTGTCAAGTTTGTATTCGTATAAGAAAATTATACGAATATGAATAAATGTTTAAAAAGTGGCTAAAATGGACAATTTAGGAAAAAGTGTTGCGAACATAATATGACTCTGATAATAGATAATCTAACTGTATAAAAGGTTGTCTCATAAACAATCATACGGTGGAAACAGAAATACAAATATTTACACGTAATCAAAATCTGACGTTTCATATGCATCAACCTAGGTTTAATAAAAATATATATGAAAAACCAGTATGGTTAATTAGAGCAATTGGTCTTAGAACATTCTAAACACTAACTAAACTTTAAGTTACAAGCTTATAAAAGGTTAACTTCTCTGAGATAACAGATAGTTACCTGCGGTTGAGTTCTTACAGTGGATATTATAGGCTGTGCCTGGACCAGCGCGGAACCAGGCATGTTGTTCTGTCCAGGAATGGGTCCCGTCACTCCTGCTTGAACCTGAAAATAATCACGATACGCTCGAACGTTGTTCTACAATTAATCACGACAAATTAAATCGAGATACCTACATTAACTGGCATAGGCTGTTGCATGGTGAACAAATGATGAGTTCCTGGTGGCGGAGGTGGTTGCGGCGTGTAGTATTGTGGCAGCGATGGTGGTTGCGTGGGTTGTGACGGATGGTGAGGATGCTGTGGATGCTGCGGATGTTGTGGATGCTGCGCATGTTGCGGATGCTGTGGATGGCCCGGATGAGGCGGAAATGCCGCATGATACATTTGCATGTGAGGCGGTGCTGGTGGTAGAGTTACCCTATGCGACGGCATCGGTCCACCGAAGGTTGGGATCGAGTGGTGAGGGTGCACGAAGCTGTAAGGACCTACTGCGTACGGCATACCGACACCTGGAATTCAAGAAAAAAAAATAGAACTTCAATAATCTATAAAATACTAAAGGTTCCCAATAGAGTTACTGAGAAGGTAATTAAAATGATCATTATATTATTAAAATATAAAATAAATGAACGTACCCAAAGGTGCTAGCGTGGTTATAGTTGGATGCGCTGGATACGGTTGAGGCGGTGGTTGTGTGCTAGTCACGACAACTGCTTGAGTTGGACCAGGCATCATTTGTCCACTGGTCATGTCAACTGGCGGTCCAGGCTCTACCAGAAGCACCCCATTCAGATCCAACTGTAGAGGATCGTGTGGCATGTCGTCCTGTTGATCTCCGCCAGGAGTGTGCTGAGTATAAAAAATTCAATTAATCAACTTTCGATCTTTGGTATGATATTTTCTTTTTATTTAATTTTACTTACCTTGAGATACAGCTCGTACCAATACTTGGCCACCTGGAACAGCACTTCCGGATAAACGCCACCACCTTTAGCGGTGTTCTCAACAGTGATACAAGCCTTCTCCAACATCAGATCACTTTGCTCCTTGCACTGCAATAAAACCAGGTCATTGTGAAAGTAATTAAAAAAATAATTAGACACTAGAGTCCTATTTACCGATTAAAATACAATACCTGTAAAATAGCTCTCTGTACTTCATTAGGATTGAGCGCGTGAGCGTGCGGCAAGCAAGACAAAGCAAGCTCTGAAGCTGCTCGAACCATGTTAGGATCGCTTCCCCTGGACGACTTGTCGGCAATGCCAACAGCTTCAGGTGGCGTCAGATGTCCTTCCCAACTTTCAATGAGGAACCAAATCGCTGGTGCTCCGATTTCCATCGCCTGTCCAGTGATCCAGGACACGTGGCTCGAGTAGGTGCGACTGAGCCAGTTAGGAGTAACACAGTTATGAAGTCCGAGAGCATACAGACCAAGCTGGAAGGCGCACATGTGCAAAGCTCTATGAGGTCCATGGTGATTCTGGCTCGCGGACGTCTGTGTGAAGAGAGAGGTGGAACTGTTGCCTCCAGCTTTCGCGAGAACAGTCTTAGCCAGCTCGCACATGAAGTGTGCGCCTGCCTCTGATGGTTGATTAGGGATCGATGGGTACACTCTCTTGCTTTTGTATCTGTAACAGAGTTTTATACAATTTTATTGCGCGCGTTCTCTCTCTGTTCAAAAACGTTCTTTCTTTTTCACTGTTTGATATGGTAAGAATTATTATTAAAAAAAATAATACCGACCTTGTTTCTTTAGTTCTAGTAGGCACGGGTTGCTGAACGATCTGCGGCTGAACGGTGAGTGCACTCATACCAGTTTCCAGTTCCGCGCTGGTGCTACTATGCGGCCTGCTGCTGGTACCAACAACACTGTCGCCGTTGCCAGCATCCGTTCCAGCAAGAGGAGAAGAACATTCTTCGTCATGAAGATATCTTGTCATCTGTAACAGAAATAACTCGTTTTTCAATTTGTTTTCTTAGAACAGTATATATTGTTGAATTTTAAGCAGCCTAATTTTTTTTACCTCGCTATTGGTCGGAGGATTGGAGGTGTAATAGCTACTAAGGATTGGCGACTTGATTAACTGGTGAACATCTCGATCCAACAGCTTGTCCATGATTTTTGCCACTTTTGTGGGCTCGTCCTTGTAGTAGACGAGCAAGGTGATAGCCAAATCTCCTCTGAAGCGATCAGATAATAAACACGGTACAGTAGATGATAGATATTTTAATTGTAATGTGAGAAAAAAATGACAAGAATTGACCAGATTCAATTAAATTAAATAGATAGCATTGAACAATATACCTCTGGCGCCGAGTACCCTCGCAAAGAAGAGGATGGTCAGCCTCGCTCACGTTCGCCTTCAATCCCAGAGCAGCGACGGCCGCATCGAATCCAAGGTTCTCGTCAATGTTTGGGGACAGGAATTTTACACCTGCGAATCATTCCACAATCTTTTACATTCCGTCCACGCTATTCAAACATTAACTCTTTCTTGTACGAAAGAAGATATCCTTCATCCTCGACTCGAATCGCGCAAACTCTCTTTGCACGATCAAAGTTCAGAGAAGAATGTTACAGAAAATAATTATGCGTACATGAATTATTAAGCGCGTCGAATATGAAGCTGGCCAGCATGATCGGAAGCAGAGCGTGACCTCTGGATCTCAGCACTCCATCTCTCAACTGTTCCGCTCTCTGTTGAACCATCGCCAGTTCCGGTGAATCGAGTGGAATCTTCTTCAACAATCCAACCAATTCGCTCTCTTGATGGGCCAATTTTACCTGAAACACCGATCAAGATATAAAGAGTCCTTCTTATGCTATCAATACATCAGCTTACCTCCAACGGTTTCGTGTTAGCCGGCGGTCTAGCCATCTCCAAGCCAAACAGTCCAACCCTGAACACCAGATTATAGTACTCCGGGTTCTCAGCTAGGACCGTGCAGAGGAAGCAACACTTGGCCAACGTCGCGGACGCAAGGCACGTGAGCTGATGGGACGCCGGGTTCACTTGTTGCTAAAACATTGACGATGTATTCGTTACGCTCGGACCAGGTCTGATCTGTTATTCGAAACAGGTCCATACTGGATCGAACAAACGAAACCAGGTCTTTCCAATGAATCTACCTTCTTCTTTTTACCCTTCACAGGCACCGGTGGCTCGTCGATCATGAGATTCGGAGGATTGGCCAACAATTCCTCGGCGAGTTGAACACCTAGAATGCAAGCTTCCCTCGTGTGGCCGTGAGCGTAGAGTCCCTCTGCTCTGGCGAACAGTATGTCCCATGGATCTTCCGTTTTCATCAGATTGCCCAGCAGTGTACTCGCGTTCGCGGTGGACGTCGACTGCGATTCGTTCTTAGAGTCCTTGCTGGAGGCGCCGTTACTGTTCACCACAGCCTTAGGATCGTAATAATAAACGTGATAATCGTCGCCAGAAGGGCTATCGCTGCTCGACGAAGAACTTTCGTCCTTGGAGGGCCTTCTCGAAGGATCCTCCTCCTGGTCGGATTCTTGCTCGCTCTTCGAACTGTTCCCCTTAGGCAACACTGTTCGCGATTTCTCTCGGTAGTCGAGATTCGTCCTGCTGCACTTCGCGTCGCAGACAGCTTTGTTATTACTACTATCACTACTATCACTATGTGTCTCGGACGAGGCGTTTGAGCGGTGCTTGTCCGAGTCTTGAGCGTTCTTCAGGCTAACGTTGCTGTTAGAGGACGATTCGCTGCCGCCACCCTCCTGGAACACGCGTTTTCCTTTGATCTATGGTAATTGTAATTTCACAGACGATTAATATTGTTCCTTCTTCTTTTTTCCTTTTTTAATCATACGTTTTTTTTATTATTTTAAAACATTCTTAGGAAATACTATTCAGGGGTAAAATATGTTTCTTAACCCTACAACTACTAATGATTGAAGTGTATTTATTTCTATCAAAGAAATTAAAATGAAAGGTATATGAAAAAATACCTTTCTATGAAAAATTACGAAATTGTCATACCGATCATTTTGATAGTTGCGGTATTAAGCAGGCTTTGAGCTTAGATTTATTTTTAAATACTCTTTAAAAGTAAATTACAAAAACAAATTAACTTTTCTGAGACGAACCTGCGAGTCAGTATCCCCGCAATTATTTAATTGAGTGCAAGATCGTCTAACGAGAACTACTTGGGGCTCGGAAATATCGGGCATGTCGGTCTCGTTCTCGCAGAAACCTTCGGAGCTAACGCTGCTTCGGTTTCCATCGCCACCGCCGCTTCGCGAACACAATCCTGAGCATTCCCTAGGGTTCAACCGTCTTCTGTCCATGTAACTGAACTCCACCAGGCCTGAACTTAGAGGTCGTCGTCCGTGATGGTGGGAAACGGGTGGCTGACAATTTAAAACAGCTGCGCTCGAATTCACCTATGATCAAACAATGAAAACCTATTATTTATAAATCAATTTCCAACAGAGGAAAGCAAAAAAAAAATTGTAATTGAAAAAGAAAAGGATAAAGAACGTTTTAGAATTTAATAAGAACAAACAAAAAATAAAGCTGGGATCTGACTTGGGTCCGGACTTTGGTCCACTTTCTCTGTGTTTAAAAATACTGAGTTAACAAATAAAGTAGCGAATTGAAACTGTTACAAAAAATAGACGAGAATTTTAAGCAGCGAGAATAAAAATAAATATAGAAACTTTTTGGAAGACTGAGTCCGCAGGCGTGTTACGCTCGACGCGTAAGCGCGCGTGCAGCGAAGAGTTAAAAATTAATTGGTACAGGTGAACTGACCTGGTTCACCTCGGTCCTAGTATCTCCGGCGTGTCGAAAGCACGTGAACGGACAATGATACATAGGATTGCTTCCGGCGGTATAAGTGATACCAGGCAAGGTGTACTCCTCCCAATCTAGATAGCACGCCTCGAGCGCCGATTTGAAGCCGGTGAACACGGCCAGATCGTTCTTAAGCGAATCCTTGTGGCCACCACCGTTGTTTCTGTTGTGTGAATTGTGCGTCACTGAGCTGCCTCGAATTTTCGTCACCTTATAGCAAAAGAGACACGTTATTACTTATTTCGTTCAAAAGACGCAGGTTTCAACCCTTCGGAGAGGGTGCAAGGCAAAGGAAAAAAAAGTAAACTTAAGATTAACTAACTTTTGAATCGTTTCCATTTTTTCTCTAACTTTTTTAATCGATAATATTTAGAAGCTTGGAATAATATGTAATCATCTGGTTTGAAATCATATATTCTTAAATTAATTTTAGCTATTTCACCATCTTACAACCCCTGGTAATTAAAAGAACTCTCAATTGACTTGAAGACACTCTACAAATTCCATCTCTTAAATCTTAAATTAAAAACTAAGTAAAATAATTTTTTTAATTCTCAACCAGGCTCTTTTTGAATTTATAATATTTAAAAGCTTGGAATAATACATAATTGTCTGGTTTAAAATTAATTTTAACTCTGTTATTTCACCATCTTACAACCTCTGATAAATAAAAGAAAAAAAAGAAGTATGGATATTTTAAACTTGAAATAATATTTATATTCAAATATCCATGCTTCTTTTTTTTTTACCGTACTGTTTATACTGATAGATACCTTATCGATTATNGTATCCATGCTTCTTTTTTTTTTTTACCGTACTGATTATACTGATAGATACCTTATCGATTTCTTCATGTGCCAAGCAGTGAACTGACCGTGAAGCATTTCTCTTTCAGACGGCGACAATCCAGGATTCAAGGCAGCCAGTCGCCAGAGAACGACGATCTCGTCGCAGAGGGACGAACAGGCATGCTGCGAGGCGTGCACGTTGCTGTTCATGTTGTGCTTGCCTCCATATCCGGTTCCGTTCAACAAAGCCACCTTAGTGTTGAACCACCAAACAAGGATTTGCTCGCAAGCCATGCACTCCTCGGTGATGATCTCCAACAATGGTATGGCGTTACGATCGGTCCTCTTGAACATCTCGCGCACGATCGAGACTAAGTTCCACATGCCTTCCGGTTCACGGCCTCGCAACGGTCGCAGCAACGAGGACCACTCGGCAGCTGCAGGAGGCGCAGTTGTGCTCAGGTAATTAACATCGCTGTAATTAGAAAAATATTCCTCAATATTTTTAAAAAGATCATGGGAGAAGTGTGAATTGTGCATAATTTTTTTTGTTCATCATTGTGAATTTATTTTAATTTATTATTTAGTGAATTTTGGCTGAATCCTGGGTAGGAATTAAATTCGAGTTCAATTATTGCACAAAATGCAGAAATTAATTATACATGATTATTATTTCTTTTTTTTTTTTTTCTATTTGGTGAATTGATTTCGTAGGTTTATTTTGAAATAGAAGTTAAAATACAGTGGCTACTAACTTAAATTACTCCAAAAGAGAGACAAAAATAATTATACACAATATTTTCTCTGGTAAATCCCGCAATTAAATTACTAATTGCTAATTTAATTGTTCCAATAAACTTTGAAATATGAGTGACTCCTGGGTACCATATTTACCAATATATACCAAAGGTTTCGCTCCGTCCACTCTGTAATAACAGCAGTGACTCCAAAGCTTATGACGATAACAAACAAGCTTAAAAAAAAATGTTTACCGCAGGAATACAGAAATAAACGGAAGTAGTATCGAGGAACAATCACCTGAAGACTATCGGAGCAGGAACGCAGAACTTGATAAGGATCTTCTTGATGTTGTCGTGAAGCGTCTTCTCGTCGAGATACCAGGAGGTTTGGTCGTGGGCCGAGGCACCAGCCGTAGGATCAGGGGCGCCGCAGTAACTGTTGATGGTGCTCGGTTGAACAGACAACAGCTCGTCCAACAGACGCTGGGCAGTGGGCAGAATCTGCTGCGGCAGCTCGCTGATGAGATATTGCGCGAACTTCTGCAGTTGTTCCCGGTGCAAACGTGACAAGGATTCGCTAACTGGAGCTCTCTGACACACCTGTGTCGGCTGAATACAAACAATAGAGAGTTAGTCTCCGTTCTGCGACCACGCCAGTTAGGTAAACCACGATTCTTGCAAGTTTGATCGTTTAAAATCATGTTTCGTCATCATGTAGTAAGACATATGATTTCAGCGTGGCGGTCAACGTGTTAACGGCAACTGTAAGAGGTGATTTTATTTACCAGATGTATCCTATGGAGGCAAACGGCGACGACGTGAGCGCACCAATAGGCCTTGGAGGAGCAGGTGCAGTTGCACGAAGTGATCTTCCGCCGATCGAACGTCACAGCGACGTTGAATTGTGATCTGACGCCGTTCATCACCCCCTGCGGGTTCACCGTTGCGCTCAGATGAAATCCTATTAACGAAACAATTTATTTATTTAATTTCAATTATACTTTTTTCACTGCTGAAGTATTTTTAGCTAAATTTCCTTGTGAGAAAAGAAAATAAGATAATACAACACGATTAAGAGATAATAAAATTAATATTGCTACAATGTTTTCATTTTCTTTTCTTTTTTTTTTCTTTTTCTTCAGATTCCTCAAGAAGTTCAGATCCTTGGAAAGACTTGGAGGTATCTTTCGGAAGAAGAACCAAGTCTGACCGAACGAGACTCGTACGAGATGGAGATATAATGATAAGAAATTAGGAAGCAGGATTATAAACGAATAAACGGATAAAAGCGTCATTTAGAGCGCATTAAGGAACCACCCCGGGGCCCTGGGTAGGCAACAAACGGAATACAAAGAGGAAGACGCTGGTGTGTATCTGGAGCGCAGCGCAAATTAGCTCGAGCAAATTAACCGACCAAGAACAGCTTGGTCAAACAATGAAATTAAGGATTAAATTTCGACGCTTCGTCGTGGATCCTTCGTAGGCAAGAATTTTACTCGCGAACGTCGATTCACGAGTCGAATAGATGTTTCGAGACATTTGTATGATTTTTTGGAGTACTGTTTAGAAGAACACTGTTATTTAACAATTTTTATATCTACCATAGCTAAATTAGAAAACTAATATGAAAAATAAAATATTTGATTAATTCATCTCCAATATATCATTCATGCATTATTTCTTTCAAAAGTAAGAAAAAAGAACATTAAATAAAAAGGTAATTTATTTAACTTCACATAATCTAATCTCCGAACGGTTTAATTCAATATCACAACCATAGTAGTCGACGATCAAATGATAAATTATTTCGAATAAAATTTGAATACCACCGGGCTAGTTTCGATCATTCGATCGTCGACTACGTGGGAGCAAAGCGCTACGATTGAGTTATTGCTGTAAACCGTTGGCAAATTTGATTATACGAAATTAAATAAATTACCTTTTTATCTCATATTTTATGCTTCAGAATTACCAAGAATCAAATGTTCAGAATTAAAAAGAAAAGGACGAAAGTAGCTTTTGTAAATACTTTCTTGTATGGTAATCATTTTTTATGAAAGTTGAAAGCCGTTCGAAACTCGTATCCTTTATTTAAATCGACCCTAATTGGACCAAAAAAGAAAGAAAGAAAAAAAAATAAAAAAAATAAAAAGAAATAAAAAAGCAGAGCAGTCGAGAGTTAATGGAGGCGCTTTGAGGATCGTTTTGCTCGTATTTAGACGTCGCTGGTTATTAGACCGATAACTCGGAACGGCTCCACGGGCCGACAAGGTATCGCGATTCAGGCGTCTGAAAGTTGACCAGCTCCTTTATTCGACGGACGAAAGGGGCATTGTGTAAAGTTCTCCAGAGCCCGAAGGCTTCCCTTTTAGACGGGAAGCAAGACGGGATAGACGTAATTGGAAACCTGACCCTGACGTTTCCTTGTCCGAAATAATGTCGCGGAATCTCCTCTCTATAAGCCGACGTTGAAACGAGTGTGATGTATAAAAGAGCACAGGAGGAAAGAATTAGAATGATATTTAAATGTATAGACATTTTTTTACCGTACAATTTTTTATCGTACATTTTTTTATTACTATTATTGGTTAAAGCTTAACCCTTTGAGTGGCAAGTTTTTTTTTTCTTTTTTTTTTAACAATAAAACATAAGAGTTTTAATGTTTAGTTTGTTTATTGACTTTGTTATTAACTGTTGGGAGAAATGTAATCTCTTAAGTATGAGTGAATACAAATAACAAAAATTGAGAAGAGTAAGAAACAGCTTTCTGATTTTTTTTATTTATTTTATTTATTTTAGATTCAGTGCCTCTGTCGATGTTGTATATAATAGCAAACGTGTATTTGTAAGAACACGGTGTCGCGCTTAAATAAAATTTTATCAGATGCACAAGGTTAACAGTATTTCATGAAATTCTAAAATATTTTCTTGCGCGTCACTTCTTGACTATTCAAAGGGTAACTGCACTTTTAAACTTTTTTAAGCATCACGGGACTGTTGCCAGAACTTAAAGCGTCGTTTTGGAAAGGAGAAAAAATTAGAACAGGGAATGAAAAGGACGCAGCGATCGAACTGCCTGCCGCGGTCGATCGTAAGTAGTATAAGTCGGTAGTGGACAGACACGCAGTAGCGTGGCCACAGTGACGATTCGACGGAACTACGATTTCCACGAGATAAAAAATACTGTAATCTCACTTTAGAAGCCTAAATTAATCAACGATCTAGATAAAAAAATCTAATAATACAAAAATAAAAAATCTGATACCAAAAATACACATTATGATGAATGAAACCACAAATATTAAGCTTTCTTTAGGATTTTATTTTACGATTAAATTTTTTACTAAGTCATGTATATATTTCTATTTTTATACTTTATCCTGTTATTTACAAAATAAATTTTTTTCATTTTAATAAATTAATATTCCGTAATGACAGGAATGAAATGAAAATTAAACGAAAATTCTGTGCGTTTAAAAAACAGGAGAAGAAGAAAAAATACAAGGAAAAATGATTGATTTAAAATGGTTCGATCACTCACCGATCTGCAGAGGGTGTCTGACGCTCCTCGACCGGAAGAACTGTTCGCCACGCTGGAATTCGTCCGCGCTGCCGTTCGCCAAGCAAGAGTAGAGCCTGATGTCCTCCTCGTTGTCCGGAAAACTCCAGAACGCTATCCTGAGCTGCAGCTGTTCCGGAACCGGTGGATAAACGTGTTCCACCAGCTCGAACGGGATATGCGAGGCGACGCATCGCGCAGCGAGTTCGCATAGCGTCGGCACCGTTTGTTCGTCTGGAAAGAAATAAAGAAGGTGAATAAAAAATGAACTGTATCGCTTTAAATCTCATCCTTAAAAAAAAGAAAGAAAGAAAACGCTAACAAAATAATATGAAAACGAGTGTTAAATTCCAGTCTGATTAACGATCACGTCGAACGTAACCCCTTTCCGGAAGAGGAGGAGGAAGAAGCTAACAGAGGCCAACGAGAGGACGTCGATGCAAAAAATAATCGGCCCTCTTTCTCTTCCGATCGTCTGTTTCGCGTTGCAACAACGCCTGGCACTCGAAATCGTGGCTTTGTTGTACTTTCTCTGGAGGACACGAGAGAATTCAGTGAGAAACAATGAAAAAGTGACAAAAAAAAATACACACACAAAAAAAAAAGAAAAGAAAAAAGCTGAGCTCCCCAACGAAGGGACATCGTTTTTATCGCGATTCCGCGACCGCAAAACCGGAAACGCGACGGTCCACGATAGAGTGGCGCGAGAAGAGGACGAACAGAAAGGAGGAATAAATCGATAAATGGCAGAAAGTTTGCGAACAGGCGAGAGGGAGAGGTCTATTTGCTTGTTCCAGCGAGAGAACGAGGTGGCCAGAGTGAGCCGTTCCGATAATAAACGGCGTTGTTGGCCGGCGTCGATAACTTTATTAATATCCAACGCCGCTCCTGTAGGCTTCTTTGGGAAATCTCGTTGCGGCCGCGATTGTATCGATGCAACCAGCCTCCCTGACCGATCTACAGTCACTTACAAAAGTCTACTCGCACCGCATAAATTTAAAATAAAGCGTGCTCGCGAAGTAGCCATACGTGTCGATAAAATAGAAGGGAATGTAAATAATTGTTACATTAGCATAATTGTACGTAAGTTTCTATAGATATTCAAATACACTAATTTATAATCTTCCAAGAGCTTTCGATATTTTTTTGTTAATATTTTACACCGTTTTTTTTAGATCTTCAGACAACGCGTGTGACAAAATTAAAACTCTATCTTCCTGCAATTATTTCGACAAATTTCCTAGTTTGAAAATCAATAGATACTGAGACTCAGGAAGACCAATTCTTTGTATATTATAAAATATCTCACAACAAATTAATCTTCTCTCGAAAAAATATTTATCTAATTAACTTGCGTACGAATAAATATAAAATAGGAAACATGGCATAAAATGCCTCAAAAGGTACCATTCGTGCAACTCCCCTTTATTCTCCGCGAAGAAACAACGAAAATCTATTTATAATCCCAAAATAATTCACAATGGCGTCCATCGTGGAACGGAAGGCGAAACAAGAGCCGGCAGGTCTCGCGCGATTCGCCAGTCGGCGGTTTCGCGTTCGCGTTAATTTCATGGTTAAATTGTATTCAATTAGAATCGATTTGTGACTCGGTGAGCTGCGGACGTTTCCCTTTTTCCCTCTCTGTTCCGTGCGGCACGATAACCGCGGTCGTAGCCTTAATGAGCGCGATAATTAAAGCGACTCATTAACAATTTCAAACGGTGTTACATAATTGCGCTGGCCATGCCGTTAGGTCAGCCCCAAACGCGTGCAGCTCGCGTTTTAATGGCTCACTTCTGTCCGAGAATGTCCAACGAAATCCTCGACAGATTCGATTCCGTCGATTCGAGCCCTCGCGACACCAACAACGCGCCTCGTAAATGAAGCTAATTTGAATTAACCCTCGACAGTGGTAGCTTCCGGGTGAAACCATCCCCCGAGGCGGCGTGTCTAATTGGTTGTAGCCGCGTTTCGATGCAAACTTTGCGTATCGTTGTTTCAGAGCATCGTTGAGCTTTAAGTGTCATTTTACCGCGCAAAGGATAAAAGTAATAGAAATGAAAAAAATGGAAAAAATGGAAGAAAAGGAAAAGAAAAGAAAAAAAAAGAAAAAATAGAAAAAATCTGTCGACCGGTCTGCGATCTTTCATAAGAATTTTATAAATTCGTAAAGGGAGATTTTTCAGAATTCTTTTATTATTCAAAATATGGATAAAGGCTTTTTTGCATCGTTAACATTGTAAATTGAAATAAACTGGAAAGCAAAAACTTTGGCAGCCAGATGCGGACAATAGCCATTGTAAAATCTAAATATTAGAAAACTAAGATGCCCCATGGCCTCTCAAGTTTATTACCGCTGCGAAAATAAAATAACTTGGTGATCCGCTATGAAGGCCTTTAATGGGGTGTTCTTTAAGACTGAACGTTGTATGTATTATTTTTTCCTTTTTTAGACATTATTTTTTCGCTTCTTGTCGATAGTTGTAGCATAAGATTGAGCGAAGGAAACGTTCGCAAAATGAATCTAACACGAAAGTTGATAGAATATCGCCTTTTCGAACCCCGGTTCTGTTTTAATTTCCCGCTTTAATCACCGGCGGTTTTATTGTAAAATTGACAAAGAATCGGTTGGACGGGAAAGTTTGTAAAATTTTACTCGCACTCCTATTCCTCTGCTTCGATTCTCGGATCGAACTTTCAAGGCGCTCAAAGCACCCGAAATTTGAGCCATTCATCGACACCTACAACCGCGCCTCGCTCAAGACCAACTTTTACGAACTACTGAACTCTTATGCTCTTCCAAGATTCACTGACGCACCGAGAAACTTTTGAGATCCAGCTTCCAGATTGGTTACGAACGTTTGAAAAAATAGAAACAAAATTAATTCACCTTATTTGACTCTTAAAAAAAGCTAGAAACAGCTGGAAGTATTCTCTGGACTCGTTGGAAGAGACAATTTAAAGTCTGTTTGCGAATAATCGCAAAGAGTGATGTCGAGGAATTTTTACCAGAGTCGCGAAACAATTTTTTTTTACGAGTGCACGCAACAGAGTCTGGCCAGGGGAACGTAACCGACTCCTTATTGATTTTCCCCGTCGCCAGAGGTGTAAGTTTGAGCTTTGAAGGAGGCCATGTGTAGCCGCACGCGTTCCCCCGGCAAAATAAGAGCGACAAATCGATGCACGTGCAATTTATCGTCCGGCCAGTGGACGCGTTTAAACGCTGCGTTTACGCGACCAGATCGAGGCGGAGCGAGTCGATTGATCGTTTTCCAGCGAGTAAAAAGGATCGTGTATCGTTTAATTTGGTTACTTGGTGAAATAGGTAACTCATTTTATTTGGTAATAAATTTTAGGCTACCGTTTGTAGGTATTTGATCATTTGGTGGAATTGGATAAAAAGAAGTTGATATCAAAATTGTAATGCAAATGCAGCTAAGTAGAATGAATATGAAATGTGGTTGGCATAGAAGCGTGATCTTTGTACGAGTCTAAGAGAGAAATACTGTGGCAAAAGTTACGTTTAGATGCCTTATTTGGAATGTATTTTGTACTTTGTATTTTGGACCGGTATCCTCCGTTTCATAGTGTGAGACAGGTCTGTCGGTCCTCGTTTTACAGTTTTGTCACGATTCGGTAACGAAATTAAAGCGATCAAAAGAGAATAGTAGGTTGAAACAGTGGTAAATATGTTAATCAACAAATTTTCATATTTTTGTAATCAGAGACATGTGTATTAAATCTCTGAATAGTAGGTTGAAACAGTGGAAATTATGTTAATCAACAAATTTTCATATTTTTGTAATCAGAGACATATCTATTAAATCTCCGAATAGTAGGTTCAACCAGTGGAAATTATGTTAATCAACAAATTTTCATATTTATATAACCAGAGACATATCAAATTAAATCTCACACTCTATCTTCCCCCTTTCTATAAAATATCTTCAAAAATACCTTAAAAAAAAAAATCTATCACAGTTTACCACTTGATTATTTTAATTAAAAAAATTTCTGAACAATTTCTACAAATTACCTACTGTACCAACACAGTGTTAAAATACAAAAATTTATCAGCACAATGATAAATAAATAAGACAAAATTGACTTCCAAGTCGCACGGCGTTACAAAGGGTTGAACCAAATTAAATTAACCTCTCCACTTAAATTTAAAATTCTAATAAAGTTCTTTTCCTTTCCTCCGGCCACGGAACGTGTTAACACCAGGAACAATTTATGCAGAGCCGAACACGGTAAGAGGTTTAAGGTAACCCGCTTCCAATTCAAAGAAACAACCCGAAGGAACTTAAACGGTGGCTCGAGCTGAAGCTCGATATCCGGTTGAAGAGACGTTTCCTTGAGGCGGACGAATCGAAGAACGACACCGTTCGGTTTCTGGCTTGCGGATGCTCGCTAATCAAATAGAAATTGAATTTCTATTAATAATACGCCGCATCGTGGTAACGCGATTTCCGGACACATCGAGAGCGGGCTTTGAAGGAGCACGAGCACGATAAAGCTTTTGTCTTGGCCGGATGATAGAGGCGGTGGCGGCGTGTTCCCGCGCGGATCCGGCAAATGGGATTAAAACGATAGAACGCGTTGCCTGGCTGCCCTTAAGGATCCTGTTAATCCTCCTTACCCTGTAGGAATTTTCTGTTTACACGTGTATTCGCTTCGGTGAGACGGAATCATCTTTTCTGGCAGTAACAAGAATTATTCGACGCGTTTAATAGCCGTTGAGTTATTGTTTAGATGGAAGAACGTGAAATTATTTGGATTTAATTTTATTATTGCGGATTTTCGTAAGGAAGTAGCTTGAGAATTTATTTTGCAGTTAATTAGGAAATTATTTAGATTTAATTTTGTTATTAGGGATTTTTGTAAGGAAGTAGCTTGGGAATTTATTGTGAAATTAATTAGGAAATTATTTAGAATTAATTTTGTTATTAGGGATTTTTGTAAGGAAGTAGCTTGAGAATTTATTGTGAAATTAATTAGGAAATTATTTAGAATTAATTTTGTTATTAGGGATTTTTGTAAGGAAGTAGCTCGACGTTGGAATTTATCGTGAAATTATTTATGGGAAGCAGCTTTGGTAGAAATTAATATATTCTTCATTCTTGCTGATATTCGAAGGAAGAATTATGTCGATTTTATTTTTGGGTATTTGCGATTTGCTTTCAGGCTTGATACTTCTGCATGGAACAAAACTAATTTCGAATAGAATTTTTTACTTTTCCAAATATATGAGAAAAGAATTTCATCGTTGTTCTTAAACAAGTTTGATCCGTAAGACTTTGAACGAAGAACGAAATATAAAAACAATTGAAATATGTACGTGGAGGAGTTCAGAGGGTAGTATTAAGATTTCAAAGGGAAGAATCGACGATCGAAGGGGAAATACTGTTCTACACGGGATAGAATTTAATTAAAAGGAAACAAAGGGGAATCCTGCCGCCACGTGTCCAATATCGTGGAATATTCCCGATTCGAAAAATTCCGATCGAACACCGCGAGCACCGAATTTTCTTCTCGAGATTCTTCGGATAACTTTGTCGCCAGCCCACGTTCTTCACCTCCTTTTGAAATTACTCTAAGAAAACCTTCCAACCAAACGACTTCCACATAAAATTCCTTTTTCACAAAACGAACAGGAGGAAGAAAAAAAAGAAAATAAAAGAAAAGGCAAAATTGTTGGAGAAATGGGATATTCTGTCTCTTTTTACTATCATGAAATGCCAAGAGACTGTGAATTACAAGTCGCCGTGCAGCGTCCTTCCGCGGAAGCATCGAAATCACCGAAATAGGCGCACGTCCCGACTGTAAATTTCGTATTAGGTCGAGTCTTCCGAAACTCGAAGAGGATGATCCCTGACAATCCTTGTCATCAAGTGTTCCTAAGTCCTGCTCGCGAATGGTCGTCACGTGAACGATTTGTTCCAATGTTATTTAAAAAAAAAAAAAAGAAAAAAAAATATACAGAACACTGTAACTTTCAAAAAAATGCTCTGATCCTATTAATAACTATCCAACAATCTAGTTACCATTTTTATCTCGTCAAGATTTCTATTTTATTCGAATCGTTAACGGTAGGTTCACCAATCAGCCAAAATAATTAATTTACAATTTCTCATATAAATTATATAAATTTACATTGGTGACTTTCAAAGATTTCCTGCGATTTCGTACAAAGAATAAGAAAAATTGATGCTTCTTTTTTATTTAAATTATCTACAATTTTAATTTCTTCGGTACAAAATGGTACTCGGAAAAATTAAACAGGCTTGCGATCGATTGATAAATTAATTTATAACGAATGAAAATGAGTACAGAAACGTTGGTTAGTTCACAAAGGTTCTTTCTCTTGGCTGTCGCTGAAATTTATTCCCGACTCCACGAACTTCCTTCGCGTTTAATTCTAGGAACGATAAAAATGTCACTGGACGTGGATACGGGTACCTTTCTTCTCGATAAAAGAACATCTTGCGAATTGAACGCTTCCCGGTAACACCTGCCCTACCTGAACGAGCATTAGAGATTAAGATTAGATCCTGTTTGCAGATGCATGAATAGCACAACATCCTGATCTTATCAACAATTTCTACGATTCTTAACACGTTCAAAGACCGCATTACAATTCCATCGGACATCTTTCTTTCCAGCAAGCTTCTTCTTGTTTTTTTTCTTTTCTTTTCTTTCTTTTTCTTTTACAAGTATTAAAATAAAAAGAAAATCGATTTCGTAGATTGGAAATCAGTGTACTTGAAATCGCCATTTCCATCTGAATTAAAATCAGAATAACTTCCATAGGAAATCTCGTCTCGTTTCGATGGACTCCGCTCGACGGGGCCCCATTTTAATTCGAAAAGAGCGCCGCGGAAACGCGGCCATCGCGGCGCGATGGCGGCCCCCAGGGGCGAGCTCGTAAAAACTTTTAACGTAATAAAAGAAGTTCCTCGTTGTCTAGCTGCTTCCTTCGGCGCCGGATGAAATTGCATTCGGACCGAGTGTGTGTGCCTTCGACTCGCTGCAACCCCCCTCGAATATCTTCCAGCTAGTTCATCGCCGCTATCGTCCATTCTTCCGGCTCTTCGGAGCCTACGAACGCTGTAGAACTTTGTTTCATTCTCTCGTGAATAGAAACGAGGACCTTTTTCATCTGCCTTTTGTTTTTTCTGTTTTATTTCTCTTTTTTTTTCTTTTTC